>VXAC01004273.1:0-11365 GCA_013399225.1 Rhipidura dahli
CGGCACCGCGGCGGTACCGGGAGGTGCCCGGTGTCGGCACCGGGAGATGCCCGAGCCGCCACGGCCGCTGCCGGTACCGGGGGATCCCCACCCGCTCGGACCCTGCCGGTACCGGGGGCTGCTCCTGTCGGTACCGGGAATCCCCACCCGCTCGGACCCTGCCGGTACCGGGGGCTGCTCCTGTCGGTACCGGGGATCCCCACCCGCTCGGACCCTGCCGGTACCGGGGGCTGCTCCTGTCGGTACCGGGGGATCCCCACCCGCTCGGACCCTGCCGGTACCGGGAGGTGCCAGCCGGGCACGGAGCGGCCGCGATTCAGCCCCGCCGGTAACGGGAGGAGCCGCGGAGCTCGGGGAGAGGCTGCGCCGGTACCGGAGGTGCTGCCGGCCCGGTGGCACCGGACGAGAGGCTACGGCGGGATCCGGGATGCGGGGCTGGATCCCCCAAAGCGCCTCCGCTCCTTCCCCGCCGCGGTTCGGGGCCGAAGCGGTTCGGGGAGTCCGGGAAGCGGAGCCCGAGGCTGCGGAAACGCCGCGGATTCCCGGCAGGAAAAATAAACACCGGGAAAAGCCGCAGCGGCCCCGTAACCCGAGGTGACCCGGGAAGGGTCCGCCCGTTCCCGTTCCCGGGAGTTCGGGGGGAAGCGGAGCCCGGGAAGGGGCCGGGGCTGGCTGGGAGCCGCTCCGAAATCCAGGGATTTCCCAGGAATTCCCTCATTTTCCCCTTTCGGGAGCCGCGGAGCAGCCGGGCTCAGCTTTAATTCCAGCGGCGGCGGAACCGCGTCCCGATCCCGGCGCTGCTGGAACCGGGAGGTTTTCCCCTCTCGGCTTTTGGGGCTGCGGGATTCTCCCCTCTCGGTTTCCCGGGAATTGTCCCCTCTCGGTCTCCCGGGAATTCTCCCCTCTCGGTTTCCCAGGAATTCTCCCCTCTCGGTTTCCCGGGAATTCTCCCCTCTCGGTCTCCCGGGAATTCCGCCCCGGAGCCGGAATTCGCTCGAGGGCACGAATTGTGTTTGAGTTCATTGAAATTCCCGAAGATTTTTCACGCCCCCGAAATCATCTTTGGGGTTAAAAACGTCCGAACCGGGCGAGATCAGAGAACCCGCGGCTGCGCCGGGAATTCTCCCGGGATCGCGCGATTCCCGGCTCCGGGAGCTGATCCCGATCGCGATCCCGACCCCGATCCCGGCGGTGCCGATTTCTGGGGATCGCGGAGCTGCGGAGGGCGCGGGGAAGCTCCGGCCCTTCCCCCCTCTGCCGAAAACCCCGAAATTCGGGGGATGAACCGCGCCGGGAAACGCTTCCCAGCCGTTCCTGGCTTTCCCGGGAGTTTTCCGATCCTCATCCCAAACTCGGGGAGTTGAAACCTTTATCCCCGATGGGATTAAGGAGCAAAAATCCCATTTTTTGGCTGTCCCGACGCTTNCCGCTCCCGCCGGGATTTCCCTTCCCGGTGCCCTCAGGGGCCGGCCGGGTGTGTCCGTGGATTTATTGAGGTTCGGGACGTTTCCGAAAGGATTTTTTTTTTCCCCTTCCCGCGGGAGCGGGATCGGGATGGAGCCGGGAATTCCGGACCCCACGGTCTGGTTCACTGGGTTGGGATGACCTTTTCCGCATCCCACAGGGGAGAGCAGCGCTGGGCTGGGATTTGGTGGGATTCCCGCAGCCCTCAGGGGCCGGCGTTGGGAATTCCCCCGGGAGTCAATCCCAAAATGACGCCGGCTCCGCTTTTAGGGCCCCTTTTGATCCCATTCGTCGCGGGTTTGGGGTCGGTTTCGGGGCCGTTTTGGGGTCGGTTTTTGAGCTGTTTTGGGGCCGTTTCGGGGCCATTTTGGGGTCGGTTTTTGGGCTGTTTTGGGACCATTTTGGGGTCAGTTTTGGGACCATTTTGGGGTCAGTTTTGGGGCTGTTTCGGGGTCAGTTTTGGGGTCGGTTTTTGAGCTGTTTTGGGGCTGTTTTGGGGTCGGTTTTGGGGCAGTTTCGGGGCCATTTTGGGGCTGTTTTGGGACCATTTTGGGGTCAGTTTTGGGGCCGTTTTGGGGCTCGGGGAGGCTCCGAGCTCCTGCGGGGAGCCGGCGCTGGGATTGTCCAGCTCATCCATGCATCGGCGTTTCCCACAGAAATTCCACAGGAATCGCCCCGCTGGGCTCTGAGAGGGGAGAACACCGGGACGGGGAAGCTCCGGCTGAGTTTTCCAGGGATTTGGAGCGGCGGGATTGATCCGGGGAGAGCCGGGGGATGCGGGGAGGGCGGAATTCCATCCTGGGAGCCTTTCCCGATCCACAAACCCCAAAGCCTCGGGCCCGGAGGGGTTTTGGGGGCAGCTTTGCTCCCCGTGTCCCCTCCCAGGGCTCTTTCCCAGCCCCACAGCCTCTCCCCAAGGCTCAATCCCAAATTATTTTCTCCCTGCTGCCAGTGCCCAAAGCAGCGGCCGTAATTCCAGCTCCTCCTCCATGTTCAATCCCAATTTTTTTCCTGTCTCTCCCGCTTTGGGAGCTGCTCCCAGCCTGGCTGCGACGTCCTTTGGCTCCAGATGATGTCTGTAAATAAACCCCTCAGCTTCAGATGGGTTTTCCAGCAGAGAAACCTCCGGTGTGTGGTTCCAGGCCTCACAAAAAGGGAATTTTTTCCAAGGTTTCCAGCCCGGGTTTCATCCCAGGCTCCGTTTCCCTGTGCCAGGTGCCGCTGCAGCCGCGGTTTTTTATTTCAGCGGAGTCACGGATCATGTTTGTGCCCAAAATAGTTGGAAGCCGGGCTCCGATCCAGCCAAATCCCCCACAAATCACCTTCAGCTGCAAAACTCTTCCTGTTGCCGGGCTGGTGACAAATCACTGGAATCCTCCCGGTGCCCAGCTCCAATTCCCAGTGGGATATTCCCGAATTTCCAGCCATTGGGGGGATTTTTTGGGAGGTTTCCCTCTCAGGGGTGGGCAGGATTCGGGGTTTGGGAGCCGGGCCCTGCCTTGGCACATCCAGCCGGGTGTCATTCCAGGACAATCGCTGCCTCAGAGGGAACACCCCACGCTGGGAGAAAATCGGGGATTTGGGAGCAGGGCCGCTGTTCCCAGGATTTTCACTGTTCCCAGGTTTATTCGCTGTTCCCAGCTCTGTTCCCTGTTCCTGGGTTTTTTGGCTGTTCCCAGGTTTTTCACTGTTCCCAGGTTTTTTCACTGCTCCCAGGATTTTCACTGTTCCCAGGGTTTTTCACTGTTCCTAGGTTTTCTTGCTGTTCCCAGGTTTGTTCGCTGTTCCCGGGTTTTTTGGCTGTTCCCAGTTTTTTTCACTGTTCCCAGAATTTTCACTATTCCCAGGTTTTTTCACTGCTCCCAGGATTTTCACTATTCCCAGGGTTTTTCACTGTTCCCGGGGTTTTTTGCTGTTCCCAGGTTTTTTTTGCTGTTCCCAGATTTTTCACTTTTCCCGGGGCTTTCCGCCGTTCCCAGGATTTCCGCTGTTCCCCTCTGCCCTCGCAGGGAATTAGGAGGGATCAGAGGCATTAAAGGGGCTCCGCTCTCCTTCAATTCCTCCCTCCCCCCGGAACACAAAGTGCCGAGCCCGGGATTGTCCAGGGAAAACCCCAAGGAATGACCTCCTTCCCTGTTTTCTGTGCTTCCCAGCCCTCGGCCCCGGGATGCTCCGGCCATGAGGAGGTGCTGCGAGGCCGCGGGGCTGCGATGCCTCTTTAAGGTCGGTGCCGCTGTCCCCTCCCCGTCCCCATCCTGGAAAATCCCGCCCTGGAGCAGCCGGGAAGGGCCCTGGGGAGTAGGGGAAGTCGGGCTGGGGTGATTTTGGGTTTGTGGGATCAGGAATGCGCCCATTCCCTGGGGAGCTGTTCCCGTGCTTATTCCACCTTCTGGATGAAGAACTTTTCCCCCCAAAAAAATCCCACCCGGCCCTTCCCTGGCGCAGCTCCAGCTGCTCCCCGTTCCCCCTGGGGCGGCTGCAGGGCCCATCCCGGGGGGGAGCAGCTTGGGGGGGTGGAGGGAAAATCAACCCAGGGGGCTGGGGGGAGGCAGAACGGCCCTGGGGACGCGGGAGGGGCTGGGCTGTCACCCCGCACCGATCCCGGTGTGCTGGGGCGAAGGTCGGGCTCGCTGATCCCGGAGCTCTTTCCCAAGCCCGGTAATTCCCGGATCCTGCTCCCCCCCGCCCCGCCCCCCCGAGGCCCAGTGACCTCCTTGACTGGGGCCGGGATTAGCCCGGCACAGCGATCCCGATCCCTTTACGGGAAAGGATGAAGCTTCAGAGCCGGGCTGGGCCCCGTGGCTCGGGGGATTAACCCCACCCAGCACCGGAGCAGCCCCCCGGCCACATCCCGGTAACGACGGGCTCCGTCCTCCCCCTGCAGGGCGTGCCAATGGCCGGAGCCCGGCAGCCCCGGTTCCTGCTGGTGTTCGACTTCGACGAGACCATCGTGGACGAGAACAGCGACGATTCCGTGGTGCGGGGCCGGGCGCTTCCGGAGGAGCTGCGCCAGAGCCCCCGGCAGGGCTCCTACAACGAGCACATGCAGCGCGTTTTTGCCTTCCTGGGCGAGCAGGGGCTGCGCTCCGGAGACTTCCGAGCCCTTTACGAGAACATCCCGTTGTCCCCCGGCATGGCCGAGCTTTTCCAGTTCCTCTCCAAGCACCACGAGCTCTTCGAGGTCATCCTCATCTCCGACGCCAACACGTTCGGCATCGAGGCCAAGCTGCGGGCGGCCGGGATCCGCTCCTTGTTCCGCAAGGTCTTCAGCAACCCGGCCGGCTTCGACCGCAGGGGTTTCCTCACCCTGGGGCCCTACCACAGCCACAAGTGCCTTCAGTGCCCGGCCAACATGTGCAAGAGGAAGATCCTTACGGAATACCTGGCGGAAAGGGCGCGGGAAGAGGTGGAATTCCAGTGCGTTTTCTACGTCGGGGATGGAGCCAACGATTTCTGCCCCTCGGGGACTCTGACGGAGGCGGACGTGGCGTTTCCCAGGAAGGGTTATCCCATGCATAGGTTGATCCAGGAGAGTCGGGAGAAGCAGCCCGGAGCTTTCCAGGCCGCCGTGGTGCCGTGGGAATCGGCCGCGGAGGTGGCGCGGTACCTGCAGGAGCTGCTCAAGAGGAAGTGCTGAGGGCGGCTCCGAGGGCTCCGGGGCTCCCAGCCAGCCCCCTCTGCTCGCCCGGCCCCGCTCCCGGGATGCTTCCCTGCCTTTCCCAGCTCCTTTTCCCTGGTCAATAAAGCACTTTCTGCCCGCCCCTCTCCCCGCCCCGCCGCGGGGCAATGGAGCCGCCGGACCCCACGCCCTTTGCCAGCGCCGGTGGGGATTTTTCGGTGGAATTGTCGCTTCCTTTCCCTTTTGACCTCAAAAGAGAATTCCTAAAAATCCAGAAGCCGCTTTTCCCTGCGGGCTGGGCACATCCTTCCTCCTGCCCTCCTCCCTCCTGAGGAGCTCACCCCTGGGCTCCTTCCCCCTTCCTGAGCCCCACGGAGTGGGAAATGCCGGTTCCCCAGCCCTCCACATTCCACCCTGCGGGCAGCCCAGCCTTTCCCTGGGGCTCGCTGTCCCCTGGGACTCGATCCTCTGGATAAAACGTGCCGGGAACATCGGGAAAGCTTTGGAAAGGCGGCAGAGCCTCGGAGCCCCATCGCCACTTCCAGCCCTGCTCCTCTCCCGGGCTGAGGTGTCCCCGGCAGGTCCCTCCCTGCCCCGAGCCCTTTCCAGGCGTGTCCCTTGTCCTTCCAGGATCGTGGGAGGGACAATTCCCGCACCCCGGGAGGTTCTGTGGTGCTGTGGCACTTTTGGCAGCGGCTCCCCAGAGGCCAAACCCCCCTCCCCACATCCATGTCCCCCCTCCCCACTGCAGTATTAATTACCCCTTCTAATTGCACTCTGCAGGGGGGACCTGCAGGACCCCAGCTGCTCTCTGGTGTTGGCTTCTCCTGGATTTATTTATCCACAGCCTTACCGGCCCCCGAGGGCGGCTCCGAGTCCCTCCAAAGCCCTTGGAACCCAAACCCCCGGCAGGAAAGAACCAAAGCAGCCCCGAGTTGTTCCTCTCCTCTGTCCCACCCCCTCTCCTTTGCTCCTCCCCCCTTGGACTGTGTGGAACTCAAAGCCATGGAATTAAAGATCCCGACGGATGCACACGGGCAGAGCTCTCTGTATTGCAGCACGGGATTGTCCAGGGCATGGACAGCTCTGACTGGCACCACAACGTTGTTCCTCTTCCCTGGGCTGCGGGAATTTTGGGAATTGCAGCAGAGCGGGGTCAGGGATGAGCAGGGGACTCTCTGGGGTGGGGGACTGGGGTTGGAGCCCATGGGGACAGGGGGCAGGGGTTGTGCCCACGCCGGGATCCAGGGCTGCATCCCGGGATCAGCCTGTGCTTCCCAGCTCCGTATCCCGGCTCCAAACCCTCCCGAGGAGGCACCGAGGGGCAGCCGGATCGCTCTGGAAACGGCGCCAGCGGTGCCAGCCCCCCGCAGCCCGGCCCATTCCCAGCGCATTCCCAGCGGGAATTCCGAAGCCAAGCGAGGGGCTGAGAGGCTCAGAAGGGCTCCACGTAATTCCCAGGGAAGAATCCCTCCTCCTGGCCCATCACCCCCTGGCACCAGCCGTCCGAGAAGCGGCGAGTGACGAACAGGAGGGCGCCGGGCTCCAGGGAGAGCTCATTGTCCTTCTGCCGCCTGTAGGGGTACAGGGCCACCACTGCGGGAGGGAGGAGGGCGGATGTGGAGCCCGCAGGGCACGGGATGGCTCTGGGATTGGGGATGGGAGCGGCCACAGCGCCGCCGGGCATTCCCACATCCCTGCTTGGGGGGCTCAGCCAGCGGAGCCGGCGGGTTTGGGATCCTCCTCTGTACCTTTCTCCAGGTAGCTCTCCGGGGCCCACGGAGGGTCCTCTGCAGCTGGAGGAGGGGGCAGGGCCGGCTCCTCCAAGCCGGGCACAGCTGGGGGGGGTGGCGGTGGCAGCTCGAGGTCATCGGGGGCTGCGAAAGCCCCGCAGTGGGTGAGGGGTGAAGGGGCTCACAACCCCCCCGGAATGGATGGGGGACGGCTCCCTGTGAGCCCCCGGAGCACTCGGCACTCACCTGGGGGCAGCAGGTCCGGGGAGGGCACGGCCGGGTCCCCTGCAGGAGGTGGCAGCAGGGCCTCGGGGAGAGGCGGCGGTGGCGGCGGTGGGACGGCGGCTGCGGGCGGCGGGGGTGGCCCCGGAGGGGACGGTGCCGGCAGGGATGGCCCTGGAAGTGCTGGCGGGGCTGGAATTCCTTCCCCGGGGGCAACCGGGGCTCCGCTGGAGCTGGGGGGAGGAGCAGCGGGGTCAGGGTGGGGCCGGCTCCGTCTGCCCCCCGAGCGCGGGTGATGTCCCGGGGCAGGACCAGGGACACCGGAGCCCTTCCCCAGCCCGTGCCCCATTCCCCATCGTTCCCCATCACCATTTCCCCCTCTCCTCGAGTGGATATTTTTGCTCTGGACAGCAAATCCACCAAACTCTTTCTTTTCCCACCGAACCCCCGGGCAGCAGCACCTCCCCCCCGGGGCTGCCCCGGNCACGTGCCACCCCCCGGTGACACATCAAGGCCACTCCCCGCCCCCCGGCCCGGCTCACCCCAGGGTCCCTGCCGCCTGTGCCGATGAGGATTTGGTGCTTTTCCGGGCCAGGGTGCCGGTGCGGGACAGCTGGGTGCTGGTGTCCTGCGGCACGGGGGACACACGGACACGCCTGGGTGACACCGTCCGCCCCACGGCCTCCCCGAGCCCCCCAGGGCCGTGAGCCCCACCCCAAGGGCAGCAGCCCCCCCGAGGGGCTGAGCAGGAGGAGCCCCAGAGGGAGCAGCCCCAGCGGGAGCAGCCGGCGCTGCCGGGGCTGCGGGGGCGGCCACGAGGCTCCGGCTCCGGCACCGTGGGAACCGCGGCCACTTCCCCCTGAGCCCGGCTGTGGGCGCCTTCCGGAGTGGGGAAGGTTCTGTGGGGCTGAGAGGCCTCCAAAAAAAACCCCTCCCGTGGGGGGTTTTCTGCAGCGGGAAAGGATCTGTGGGGTGCGAGGCCCCGAAGCTGAGTGGGCTGCAGGGAACGGACCCCACTTCTCCATGGAGGAGGGGGCTGAGCCACTTGTGCACCCCCTGGGACAGCTCTGGGGACACTGAAAATCCCCCTGTGGGACCCCCTGGTGCCCCGGGCTCACCTTGATGCCGTGGCCGATGTGGTCCAGGGCGCTGAAGTTGAGGGGTTTCCTGTAGTAGGGCTCCAGCACGGGGGGGTTCGGGGGGGCCACGATCTTTTGGCAGGTGGGGAACCTCCTGCTGACGGTCAGGGTGCCGATCTCCCGGCGGGACACCTTCTCCTTGTGGATGTCCACCCTCTGCAGAGGGAACAGCGGCCCTGAAGTCCCATCCCAACCCCCCCTGGAGCTGCCCAAAGCCCTTTTCCCGGTGCCCACCTGTGCCACGCAGGCGATGTCGGCCTCCACCCGGCGCAGCTGGGCCGCCTGCAGGTCCAGCAGGCGCAGGAAGGCGGTGGCCAGGCTGCTGACCTGGTAGGTGACGCTGGCCAAGGACTGAGTGCTCAGAGCCATCGTCTCCTCCAGCGCCTTCCTCTTGTCGCCGGCCTGCAGGGGGACAGAGGCGGCCGTGGGACGAGCCCTCCCCGCCGGGGATGGTTCCTTCTGCTTTCCAAATGTCTCAGACTCCCCCCCCGCCCCCGGCCCCACCACACCGGTGCCAGAGCTGGAGATCCACCGGGATTCCTGCCTGGGAGCCGAGGTTCTGGCAGGTTCCGGAGGTCCCAGAGAGCCCAGCTCGGCCTCCGGCCACCCCCGGGGGGCAGCCGGCCACGCGTGGGGCACCTGGCTGCGGCACCAGCCGTGCCGGGGGCCGCTGTCTCGGCTCTCGAAATAGCTCCGAGCGTTTCCCTTTCGGTTCTGTCCCGCGGGCTGCGGGCCCTGGGGAGCAGCTTCGGGGCGGGCTGGAGCCAGCAAGGCCCCGGGGGAGCACAGGAGCAGCGTCCCCAGCAGGGAGGATGAGGACGAGGATGAGGAGGAGGATGAGGATGAAGATGAGGAGGGATGTGCCAGCAGAGCTTCACGCTCGCCCTGCCAGGTGCCACCTCCCAGCCCCTGCGACAGCCCAGGACACGCCGCTGGCCCCGGCCCCCTCCCAAAGCTCCTCCAGAGGCACCAAACCCCCGGGAAGCCTCTCTCCGTCCCAAAGGCGCCGCGAGAGCCGCTGCGGAGCCAGAGGACAACCCCAAGGCACCGAAGGCGGCACGGGATGCCGGGCTGGGAGCCAGCGGGGATTCCCAGCTCCGAGGGCTGAGCCTGCAGCAGCAGCAGCCGCCCCTGGGGACCACCCGGCCACGGCCCCCAGCCCGGCCCTGACCTGCAGGTAGTTGTTGTGGCAGTACTCGGCCACCCTGTGCAGGTTGTCGTGCTGGTCCCGCAGCAGCTGCCGGGCCTCAGGGATGTCGCGCTGCCGCAGCCTCTCCAGCTCCGACATCGCGCCCGGCCCGGCCTCGGCTCCCACTTCCTCCCCGGACGCCCCGGCGCTGCGTTTTGAAGCTGCCGGCGGTGCTGACGCAGGGCCCGCGGGCGCCGCGGTGTCCCCGACCCCCCGAGGGACACCCCGCCCTGCCCTGCTCTGCCCCGCCACCGACAACCGGGGGGCCGGCGGGGAGGAACGGCCGTGGGGGTGGGAACCCCCGGGGGGGCTGCGAATGGCACCGGGGAAGGATGTGAGTCACGGGGAGGGATGCGGGGTCGGGGGCAGCGACCCCAAAATGATGCCGACCCCAAAATGATGCTGACCCCAAAA
This sequence comes from Rhipidura dahli, assembly GCA_013399225.1. Classification (NCBI taxonomy): domain Eukaryota; kingdom Metazoa; phylum Chordata; class Aves; order Passeriformes; family Rhipiduridae; genus Rhipidura; species Rhipidura dahli. The sequence continues at coordinate 9,781 of VXAC01004273.1, forward strand.
GGATGCCGACCCCAAAATGATGCCAACCCTGACCTCTGTCGCCTGTTCCCCCTGTCCCCGAGGCGCTGCTGCCCTCCCGGGGAGCTGGGGCTGAGCCAGGCTCGGGCACGTCCAGGAATGCGGGGAACATTGGCTGCTGCCCTTGGCTGCGAGCCCCGCCCGGCTGATAAGGGCCGAGGGAAGGGAATGTTCCTTGGATCCCTGGATGCTCCCGGTGCCAGGTGCCCCTCCCTGGAACAGCCCCGCGCTCATCCCGTGCGGCATCCCCCGGAGCTGGCAGCGGGCAGGGCACAGCGGGAGGGGTACCCGGTGTCCCCCCTCCTCGGGCTGGGGACAGCGGGGACAGCGGGGACAGCGTGTCCTTCCCGCTGCTTCGCTAAGGACGTTTCACATCCCCACGGGCGAGGCCGCAGGAAATTCCCACTTCCCCGGTGCTCGGAAAGCTCCTCCGCCCTCTCCTCCTCCTCCTCCTCCTCCTCCAGCCCCAGGTGCTTCCGTGGGGCCCCCCGGGCTCTGTCCCCAGCGCCGGTGCCTTTGCACGGGACAAGCCCCACGCAGGGGCCCGGCCCTTCCTGAGCCCGCGGCCCCGGGGAGGGAAATGCTGGATTTCCTCCGGGCCGGCCCAGCTCCTCACAGCCCCGGCACCGGCACCCCCAGACCTCCCCTCGGCCCGGTTCCCCTCCCAGACTGGGGGGAAGCAGCTGTGACCCGCCCAGGGGTCATTCCCAGGGGTCATTCCCAGGGTCAGTCCCGGGGGTCATTCCCAGGGTCATTCCCAGAGTCAGTCCCAGGGGTCACTCCCGGGGGTCATTCCCAGGGTCATTCCCAGGGGTCACTCCCGGGGGTCATTCCCAGGGTCATTCCCAGGGGTCATTCCCAGGGTCACTCCCGGGGGTCATTCCCAGGGTCAGTCCCAGGGGTCATTCCCAGGGTCATTCCCAGAGGTCACTCCCGGGGTCATTCCCAGGGTCAGCCCCAGGGGTCATTCCCAGGGTCATTCCCAGGGGTCACTCCCGGGGGTCATTCCCAGGGTCAGTCCCAGGGGTCATTCCCACCACTCCAGGCAGGATCTGGACACGCCACAGGCTCAGCCCTACCCCTGCAGGGGCTCGGGGGCTCCCTGGGTGTCCCAGCCGGACCCCCACCCACCCTTCCTGCCCAGCTCCCCCTCCCCAGCCCGATTAGCCCGGACTTTGAGGCTAATTCCCAACACCTGACCAGCTTACGCTCCTGAGTCCATTATCAGCTTAAGGAGCAAAGACATCTGCTTCCCTCTGCCCTCCCGGAGAGCCCCAGGAGCTCCAGCTCCGAGCAGGAGCAGCTTCTCCCCTCGGATGGGTCTCTGAGCATCTCCAGGGCACAGAGGGGCGGCCCCCCGGCCCCCCCAGGTGAGTGGAATTTTGGGGTTCACTTGGATCGGGAGCTGCTTTTTCCCCCCCACCCAAAATTTGGGCTCCTCGCGGAGCTCCCGGGGCTGGCGGTGTCCCGAGGGATCCGTGGGGATGGGGAGGAGCACGGGGCACGGGTGCTGTGGAAACAAAGAGTTGGGTTCTCCCGACCTCCAGGCTCCCAAAAATTCCCAGGG
>VXAC01004282.1:0-16272 GCA_013399225.1 Rhipidura dahli
TGTCTTTCAAACCAAGACAAGTACTTTGTGCATTTCCTTTGCTCTTTAAAGAGAGTAGGGATTTTCTTGAATGGATCAGTACACACCTACTCACAGCTGCAGGGAAACTTCAGTCCTTTGGGGCCACCTGTGGCTGTGTTAACAGTAGGAACAAACCCAGGATTCATCAAGCACTGAGTTAGTTTTTCTATTAGTTGTTTACACCTATCTCATATAGACAGTCTCTGGGTCTCAAAAAAATAGATTGCTTAGGAAAGCAGCTCAATATACACTTAATATGCCCAGTTCTCACCTCATTTACCTTTATATAATCAGAAAAAAGCTCATCTAATGCAGAACAGAGTTATGTCAAAGTACAGCCAAGCTGATAGGAGAAACCAGCCTAATACATTTGGGATGTTCGGTGCTCTCAAAGAGAGGAGTTTGCCTAATAAAATTGCTACTGTGTAGCTGAAAATGATGCTTTAGGAAGATTTTCAGCCAGGTTGCTGCCTGTTTGATTTCTATTTGTACTGAGATCTTCTGAATGCCTGCAATAACCCTCTCTTCATTTTTTCCTGATTGGGAACATTCTGGTTGTATTCCACTAGATGGCTACAGGGAAAGCAGTTTTGCAGGGAGCAGAAACATGCAGCTCTTGGTATCCAGGGAAAACTTGTCTGGAATTTTTGTCTTTTCTTTTCAAGTGCACTCTCTGAATATGTGATATAGCTGAGCCTCTCAAGCCAAAAAGGCATGGTCAGTGTGGTTGAGAACTGCCTTATTGGAGACTGCAGCAAATCCAACATGATGATCCATTTGATCCTAGTTTCATTCAGTGACATTGTGAGTGCCAAGACTGTAGGTTTATCCTGAGTGCTGTGGGCAGTGGACCTTACCATGGGCCCCTGTAACATGCAGATATCAAATTAGGTCTGGCCTTGCACAGGTTACACTATACAGGGTGTTTTGCCTTGGCGCTACGGGAGCTAAAACTGGGTCTGTGCCTGATTTGGTCACCTGCAGCACCACTGTGGTCCAGAGCATGTGTGGGCTCCTAAACAAATACCACTTTGTTTCCATCAAATTAGCCAGAGCACCTTATTTCAGCTTTGTCCCAGCTGCAGGAGTTTCAGAGAATACTTGCTCTAGAATAAAAACCTGCCCAGACTGCACTCTGTTGCCAGTGCTTCCTGAACATATGTGAAATCAGAGAGTGGACTTATACTGGGGCAGCATTTTGAGTTATATGGCAGTGGTGGCTTTATATCTTGGGGTAAAAGCCTGAAGTCACCACCTTGCTGCTGTTTTGTTTTTCAGAACCAGCATAAGTCTAAGTGCATGGATATTGGAGAGTCTTAACTGGAACCAGTAAGATGCAGCCGGTAAGATTTTCTGATGTTTCTTTTAGCCAACAGCTGTGCATAGAAAATTTCTTCTAATTGTAACAACTGGTCGGGCTTTTATTGTTGTGGTTTTCCCTACTGGACTCCAGCACCTGAAGGAAGTATCATTATTTGCATTCAGTAAATTAGGAGACTAGAAGTATTTCCCAGTGATGGGGCTTCCTCAAAGCCCTCCTGCCTATCTGTGGCAGACCTGTGAAAATCCCATGAATCCCAAAAAAGACAGTGAAATGGGGAGACCCAGCTGCCATGTCCCTGGGGTTTTGGTATGTGGCTTTGGCTGGACAGAGTAACTAATATAAGTGGAAAAAACTCCTACTATCTCCTTAACTGGCTTTACATATGCAGCATAGAATGCAAAAGTGCAGATGCCCAGAGAAGGTTCTTTTTAAAAGCCCGTTTTTTACCTAAACATCATAATGAGTCTGGAATTTGCTCTCCAAAAAGTGAAAAATGCAAACCCAAAAATAATCAGAAATTGGTGCTGTACTGTAAATTAAAAAACCCCACTGTGAAATAATGAAAAAAATCTGCATAATATTTATTACCAACTTTTTCTATATTTCATGTAAAATTTTAAATCAAGACAATCAGATATAAGTCTGTAACGAAAATTATACTTGCATGTCAGTCCTAATTCTGATTTATGTTAACCAAGGTTTGGCCATATCATAGAGCATGGCTCTCCTTTGTCATTCCCCTTTATAGCTGCAACAGCAGAACTGAAACTCCCTTCACAAACCCAATTTTTAGTCAGTTTTATGAATTTATTCCTTCTCTCCCAATGTATTTTTCCACTCTGTACTTTCTGCATTTCTGATTACTTCAATTTGTATTGTGTTTTAGGTAGAGTCTCAGTCAGGATACAACCCTCTGTATTCTTTTACTTGAAATTAGTGTAGTATTTTGTGTGGGAACATATGTAGGTGTAGAGACAGAAATAGTAATCTTTAAGTTCACAAAATGAGCGTAAGTCAGACATTTCTGCAGTTTAATGTAATAATGAAGGACAACTTCCAATTTTTCTTGCGGCCTCAGTTAAGCTGTGTGGGAATGTAGTTCTACTGTGCCAAGTAGTTTCTGATATATCCATTACTTTAATGAAACTATGCTGTAGCTTATGTACAGCTAGAGAATAAAGGGAGACAGTAGAGAAGTGCCAGCTGCATCATCCAGATCTGTGCACTGCATGAAATTCTGTATATTGGAAACTCTTGGTCACGGTTAAGGCTGTTCTTGCACAAATTCTAGAACCTCCTTGCCAGTTATCTGTGTCTGTGATTTAGATAGTGTGTGTCCTGGGATGAACTGGACTGGTGTGTGCAGTAGTGGACAGAGAGTGCCCATGCTCCAGCAGCTGTATTTCTCCCCCCCCCCACACCCGGTTTACCAGGATGTCTGAGACTTCCTGCTATACTTCACCCAACATTCCCTTCTAGCCCACCAGTATAAATTCAGTGTCTCAAGAGCCTATTTTTACTCTAATTTACCATTTTGGACTTGTCAACAAGCAAGGGCTCTGTATGGTCAACTCCTGCACTACTCTGTATCCCCTGCCATTTAAGAGCATCTTTCCTGTAATTCTTAAGGAAGCCCTCACCCTTCTGTGAAGATATTTTTTCTTAGAGTTCAAATTTGATATCTATCTTTAGGAGCCAAGGGTGGGAAACAAAATACAAGTTGTACTTCATCTGTAAGTTAAAGTCAGTATTCCAAGGAATAACTATGTTTACGTATGGGACTCTGTTTACTTGCAGTAACATTGTGAAGAATCAGATATTCTAATCGACATATTCATTATGGCATGTCTAGCATTTCTAAGTGTCAGCCTTAGAGATGTCAGTCATAGTTGTGAGGCACCACATTTATGCATAGGATTGACTTAGTCCTTCTCCTCAAGTCCTTGACTATCTCATAACATTCAACTCCTCAGCTGAGAACTGTGGGTTCTCAGTAATCAGGAGATGGAAATGAAGGGGCCATAAAGGGAAGGGTTATATCTTGGAGAATTGGTTTTCTTTCCTAGCTTCCTCAAGGCATCCATTGAACTACTTTGGAAATCCCTGAACCTCCCTTTTCCTCAGCTGCTCCATTTATATGCACTTGTCTCTTAAGCCCCTTCAAAATCAGGTAATGATAGTCTAAGCATGAGCTGTTGATGCTGAACACACAGTGTTGCTACTAAACTCTAAAATTATTTTGTTCATCTTACCAGTTCATCTTGGCATGGTAAATCTTTATATCCCATGAATAATTTACAATAACTGGAACTGAAACATGTACAAATTGTTACTTTTCCAGCTATGGTTCCCAAAGATGCTACATGCATAACGACCACACCAACATTTCAGATTCATTGATCAGGAGCAACAAGGAGGGGAACTAAAGTGCTCTTGTCCGTTATGCAGAGACAGTAACTAGCATGAAAAGTCGGCTGTAAATTAACCACCGCCCAGGCAGAAAACTGACTTTGCATAACTCTCAATTATGTTGTGCAGAGGAGCTGAGCAGCACAGGTGAAACCCTGCCAGAGGAGTCTTGGGAGGGTGAGGAGCTCTGAGCTGCTCCCATGGATGGGAGCCAAGAGAAGCACCTGCACTAATTGCTGGTAATTGCCTCCTTGCACGTAATGGCTCTGCATGGGATGCTCAAGAAAAGTCACCTTCAAGAGTCAGCTCCACCGGAAAAAAATCAAAATTCCACAGCACCAAGGACACCCAAACATGAAATTTGTATTCACTGGCCAACAACAGTCACTGTTAGACCACCTACCACCCTTCCTCACTGCATATGTCACAGGCAATCAAGGGGCTGGTCAAAGCTTGGTGCTCTGGCAGTGGTTTTGCCACTGCCTGTATTTTTCACTTGTGCCCAGGGGACTGCTGTGGGAGAGATGGGGATGCAATCAGGAGCTGCGCAAAGTGTATCAGGGAATACTGCCAGGGCAGCAAGTTTTCACTTGTTGCTACTCTGTGAGCAGAATCATAATCTCTATACATGGAAAAAAAGCTGACACAAAACTTTCAGTGATAAAATAATGGAACTTGCAAAAAGCCAGAAAATTCTGAGCTCATATTGGCAATTCTGTACTCCCTGTGCAGCTCAGAGAGCCAGATTAGCTCAGCTAACACTGGGGTATTTCAGCCATGCGATGAAGTTCAAATGCTCTCTCAACCAGATGCCTGCTGTTTGGAGTATCTCCTCCCAAACGCTTGTCTACTGAGTAGTTAAATTTGACAAGCAGCTTTGGTTCCTCTTTCTGTGTTGCTTTTCATCAGCTTAGTGTATATCCCTCTTGTTACTGTCATGTTTTGATAACTTCATTTCTTTAGCCTGCCTGTCCCCTTGTTCTGCTTCCAAGTGCTCTGCTTCCCAAATTCTTTCTCAATACATCTTGCAGCACTAGAGAAATGCTTTAATTTCCATAGGACTCTGCTGCTCTCTGCTCACCAAAGGAGCATCTGAACAGATTCTCTTTTGTATCAGTCACTGAAGTTTGTTTATTCTGCACCCAGGAGAGGAGAAAACAGAAATGAGTAGAATTTTCCATGTCTTCTGAAAAAGTTTAGTTTGACTATCAATCTCATGGAATTTTGTCCTAATTTATCTGAGACTGTAAGTCCCCCTTTTGCTTTTTTCTGATGTTACTAATTCTTAGCATGAGCCACAGTAAGACTGATAGTGTAAGAACCTGGATTCTCTGCAGTAAAATCTGTAGCTTATCATAGTCAATGATAAGAAAGCAAGTTGTAAAGTTTAAACAGTTTTTCTAAACTCATAGTGAAATAAAGCTGTGGTGGAAGACCATAAAACACATAAAGATAATTCAATATTCAATATCTTCCATCCTACTGGATTAAATTTATTCATGAGGTTTATATCTAAATGCCATCCTGTCTGGGGTGGGACAAGTCAACTCTTCTCCTATGACACAATATAAATAAATGAATTTGAAGCTTAGCAAGAATATAATTGCCAGGTACCCAGCCATGTCCATTGCTGTAATTTGGCCCAAGATCAATTTCCCAGAGTAGGTGAAAATTCATGGATTAACATACAGACATGCAGATGTACACATGCTACAAAGGCTAGATGTTTGCCAATAACTTGTTTCCTTCTCAAAGTGCAAACAGGCTAATAAAAACAATAGTTTGGAGTCAAAAAAAGCAAACAATGTTAATGTCAAGTTGGCACTAAAAGGAGATACTTCAGTTTAAACAATATAAAACATAAATATTCTATGTGACTTCATGTCTTCATGATTAAATTTGTTTCCAACAAAACTTTAAGACTGGTCTAAAGAGATTAAAGGAAGTTCTTTTAGGAATTTCTTCTGACTAAAACAACTTAACTGTAATCAGCATTTCAGTCAATGTGAAATTCTGTTACTTGAATGAAGAATTAATAAAAATAATATACTCTGTTCATGTTTCAGTCAAATGGCAAAACATGACCAAATATCACCTACACATGAAGGAGGACAAGGAGAATTTCTGAGTGTTCCAACCAGAAGAGTAGTTTAATGTAGCTTGTTGGCGAAATGAAAGTACTGATAATCACCTCAAAATTGTAAATAACCTCCTTGCAAACAGATATCAGTTAAGCAGAGACTATTGATCTAACCAGATTAAAGACATTTTTGGGTTAAAAGAAATGGAGAAAAAACCCAAATAAGTTTAGGTAAAAGTTTTCAGAGAAAAGTTCAATGCTTGCCTGTTTGATAAAGTTGGAATTCCAGGGGAAAGAGGTTACAGTCCACGAAGAAAATTTTTACTTGAAAACAAATTTCTTGTTGAAAACTTGCTTTAAATTTTTTTTTTTTTTCTTAAGAGTTCCTAGCTGCTTTGGTAGAAACAGCTAAATTCAAAGTATGTGAGACAGTAAAAAACCTAAAAATTTTGACAACATAAAAAATACTGAAAGATGTTGATTTACAAAAAGCTATACAAAATCCTCTTCCTTTGAAAAATTATGGCCAGCTGTATTTAGTGTCCCTTAATTATGCATTTGATCCAGAATGACATTCATCCTGCTTTCCCCAGCTGATTTCTGACTGAGCATCTCAGTGGTAATTGGGTCAGCTATATTTCTGGTGTGACTTGAAGGAGAGAATAAGTTTTGATCCCCGAGGAAGATTTGGAATTTGGTTTTGACTGTGAGAAGTTTGAGGTGGCAGAATCGAGCATGCAAACACATGAAAATTTATTTTTAGTGGCAAAGTTTATATAAGACAAAACAAAATGATGTTTGCATTGCTGCAGTTACTCCACATGTCAGCACTCCTTGTTTTGAGGAACCATATTTCTGTTAGCAACTCTTGGGAATGTATTCCAATATGTGGACAGCATTCAGAAAAAATTCAATGCCAAGAAAAAATTATGTAAAAAACTACTGTTTACTGCTTTGAAATTCCCTCTCCCATGCCTATGGTTTGAAAACTTTCACCAGAGCCTTGCCTGCATTAGTGAGAAGGAAGATCCCTCTCCAAGACATGGTTATTTCTTCCCATACCTGGCCAAAGACAAAATAATGGAGCTGAAGAGAGCTCCAGCAAGACAAACAGAAAAGCAAAAGCAAGAGAGGTCTAATGACACAGTTATTTTTGATGGAGTATTGTTTTATTCTTTCATTTTAAACCTTGCCTCTTTGGGAACCAGATCAATTTGAAATCAGGAAACACTTAAAAAATATTATATTATGGAGAGATTTTCTCTTTTTCCTCTTCCCTCAAATTGTTTTCACTGGAGTGTGCACCTGAGGACTGTCAAGTGGCAGGGACTGAGGTATTATTCTGGTGAATAATGTTAGAAGCATGTAGTTTTATAACCTGAACTGTGAACTCAAGTAAGCTCTGACTCTCACTCGGGTGGGTTGTGCACTGGTTAAGTGCAATCCGTTTTAGGGCGCTTTTGAGGAGGTTGTAGCTTCCCAGAGCAATGAGATTCTCCTCTGGCCCAAGAGGATGCTTTGGGGAGAGGTTTCCCTGCTGCTGGTGCTGTGGTGATCACACCCAGACTCGTCTCACCACAGGAGCAGAACTTTTTTTGTGATTATCTTTGTCTTCATCTCTTCAGGCTTATTAAGTTTATTCTGGCTTGTGAGTGTTCATTAAGCCTTAGCTGGCTGCTCTGAGAGGTATTATTATTTCTCACGTGGAAAGGGACACTTAACTGTGAAGTGAATCTGCTCCTCCTGATCCCTCAAGATTTCACAGATGGTCACTTTGGCCCTTTCAAAACAAAGACCTGAGCATGTAACTGTAAGATAGTTCACACCTCTTCTTGCAGTTCAGCCAAACTGAACCAGAAAATGTAACAAACCCCATACCCATATAAACAGTGAGGGAAGAGGGAAATGTCTGAGTGACACTGGCCCCAAAGGGCCTTTATTTCTTGTTCTTTGTTTCTGGTTCTGCCATTTCTGCCCACTTACATAAGCTAGGTCACACTGATGCAGAACACATGAAGCATCTGTCTTGGGTATTTTTAAAAATGCCTATTTTGGAAAAGCATGATTAGTTGTTTATAGTTTTTTGTAAGTAGAAAGGCTGGATGTGAGTCACTGGCTGGGCTGTCCCAATCCTACCGGTGTTTGGGAACAGACAGGATGTTTTCCATCTCTGCTGCTAAAAGTGGGGTGTTGAGGGATGGCTTTGCTGAAGGAGTCAAGTGCTGTCTCCTGGGATGGCTTTGCTCTGGGGCCCTGTGTCAATAGCAGGATTGCACTTGTCCTTGTGCCTGTCATGGCAGCATGAATGTGATGCCAACTGGGCAGTGAAAACCACCTCCATTAAGTTCAACTTCTCCCTGTTTCCTTAGAAGGGCAGCACAGCATCTCATCTGGGAGTGCAGTTTCTCCTCTGACATCCCTACTCACCTCATGCATGCATCCTTGTACAACAGTGGAACTGCCAGGTGGCACAGCCCTGGCATAGATGCTCATGCATAAAATCTGATTGCAGAAACTGCAGCTGTTACCTTTGCAAATAGATGATGCTTTTACCACCCTGCATTCATTCTCACCATGGTGCCTTCTGAAAGGGGTTAACAACTTGGCTTTCTTCTGGAGCCTGGAGGGTAAACGCCTCTTACAGCAGCCCTGGAATGACAGACCTGCCTCTGCCAAGAGTGTGATGATACTGCTGAGGCTAGAACATTGTACTTGTTGAGTGCAAGTTTCCTAAGGGATCAAATTGCCCTCATGGCTCTCATTTTAAATGTCCAGAAAGTGAGGAGCTGCTATAACTAAACAGGAAAGGATATCAACACAGTCTGGGGCTTTAAAACACTAGTTAAAATAGGCCCTTTTTTTCTAACCTGACAGAGGCTCTAGAAGTGGCTCATTTGACTTTGTGCTGACCGATACTTTTGCTTGCAAGTGTGTCACTCCACTTCCATAACGCTTTTGTGGCTTTTGTTTTGCTGTTGAAGCTGAGCAATTGCTTGATCAGTCTAAATCAGTGAATTTTCAACATTTTCCAGTTGCAGACCCCTAAATATTTTCCAGTGGCGGTGCAGCCTGTTATTGAGTGGATTTAGGTGTATGGGCAAGAGGCTTTCTTCACTGCATGACCTGCCACAACCCCCTTGGAGGCTGTTCATACTCTGTGGGAATGTTTCCAGTGCAGGATGAAAATTTCTGGCCTGGATTATGAATACCATCCTGGCTTAATCTGGAGCATGCCCATGGGCTGGATGGCAGTGCAGCCACCAAATGTTACCTTGCTGCTGGGGGCAGCTCCCTTCTGCCACCCCCAAAACATAAAGACATCATTTTCCTCCAGGTTTTGCAGCTGCTGTGCTGGGATATGTATCTCACTGCTTCCACAAAATCCAACTGGAGGAGAAGGGGGAAGTGGGCATATGTGTATGCCTTCTCCATTATCCTCTGGACATGGAGCCAGCCCTCCAAAAACCTTCATCCAGTGGTGGTGGATTTAGGACAGGCACCAATGAAATCAAGAGGTGCCAAGTGAACTCCAGTAGCCCAAGTACCCAGAAAAGTAACTCAGTACTGCAGCTGCTTCCAGAAGCACAAATGAGTACCAGGCAGGCAGTAGACCTTCCTCTGGGGACTGGCGGGGCACTGCTTATGGTCCCTCACCCTGTGACCTTGGGACTACCCTGCCACACCTCTCTGTTTCATCTCACAGAACAGGGCATTTTCTGGCATGAATGGGTGCTTTCATTGCTGCTGCTCCTCCTTCAGGGCATCAGCAGAAGATTTTGTAGCTTACAAGTTTTTACCAAGGTAAAGAAGTAGGGAATACCTATTTTCCCAGATATTGTACTCGATATAAGGTGTAGCCTGCTACTAGAAAGTGATGCCATGATAGTTTTTTGCCTTTTCTTTTTATATGCCTTTAATGTATTCTCAGTATTTTTAGCGTACATAACTGTAATTTTTTAGCCTGAAATCTTAGCTTAGTCCCAGTATTCTGCTAGGCAAGAAGATCAAATATCCTAAAGGCCTCACAGTTGGAGGCCAGAAAGCCTTACGCTATCTTGAGAAACCAAGGGTTCTACCTTCTCTCTCTGGAACATATTTTGTAATCTAGGTTCAAGCCCTATCTGGGGGGGAATACTCTAGAATAGGGAGATGTTGCGCTGTACATTAAAGCTTCTTATTGGGGAATCCTTGTCAGATATGCTGAAATGCAAGATCTATAAAAACTGTATATGCAGTATACCAAGTGTGCATTGCAGCATATTCCACCTTGATGAATTGTGTACCATAAGGATCCTTATTATTAAATACCAAGGTATTATTAAATACCAAGGGTTTTATCCCTTAACCATATCTGGCTCGTAATTCTAGGACCAGGGAAACAGCATCAGCTGGGATTACATACCATCAACTTCAGTGTGATACAAACATTTCTTTCAGCTAAACTTATGTTTACATGACCCCTAAAAGGCAACCTTCTAACTCTAGTAGCAGCAATGTGTGCCTACAACTGTGCATGGCCTTCAGCTGGAGCCATTATTTATTGGCTCCCCTGAAAACAAACCCTGTCAAGACTGCACCAGGAAACTTATTGCTGACTTTCAAGAGAAAAAATGGGGAGCACTGCACACTCAGTGACAAGATGAAAGCTTCAGCAGGAATGTGCAAGATCCAAAGAGACAGTCTCTGAGTGGCCCCTTTTCCCCTGCTCAATGGCTAGTGAATGGCTTTCTGATATTCTCTATGGGAAATCTGCACTGGTGAAAAAATACCACCTGGCAGGGTAAAAATGTTAATGATGCCCTGATACAAAGGTAATTGAAATGAATCCCAGAGAAAGGGCTACAGAATGAGGCTTTTGCAAAGTTTTAATTGGATTTTGATGGAGGTCAAAAGGGGCCACTTTTGTGGGAGATGTTTTACCTGCTGTGCTTTTTTTTTTTCTGTCTTTGACCTGCTGAGTCAAATAGTGGAATTTTGAACACAGCCTGGTTGCCATCTCCAGTGTCAGGCAGAGGATATTTCTGAGTCTGCTCATGTAAAGTCTGCGGTGGTGAGTATCACACACCATAAACAGATGCACTAAAAAGCATCACCAGGATTATAAAGTCAAATAAAGACATAACAAAAGGCAAAACAAAGGCAGTGTAATTCCATGTCACTGTTGTATACTCAAGGGCATTTTTCTGACTTCTTCACAGTAGGTTATTTTACCTTAATAATGTCCTCTAAATGCATTTAAGAAATCACCTAAGGTTTTTTAGTAGCAAATTCATTAAAAAAATTCTGTTGCTCAGCATTGTGTTGATGGTCACTTTGATCTTTAACAGGGATGAAACTTCGCTGGCTTTCCTGGGATATGAGCTCTCTTCCATCCCATCCTAGAAGACAACATCATGTGCTTTTTCATTTGTTATGCTTCCATCCATGTAATGAACATTTCCCTAGAGAAGGCACTTGGCTTGTTCAGCTGAAGAAAAGGAGACTGAGAGGAGACCACCTTGCTCTTAAACATCCTTCTAAGGGGCAGTGAAGGGGCAGCTCCAAACTCTGCTCTCTGAGACCAAGGACAGGAGCCGAGGGAATGGCTGGAGCTGTGTCAGGGAGGGTTAGGGTGGATATCAGGGAAAGGTTCTTCCCCCAGAGGGTGGTGGGCACCAAACAGGCTCCTTAGGGAATGGTCACAGCCCCAAAGCTGCCAGAGCTCCAGGAGTGTTTGGATAATGCTCTCAGGCACAGGGTGGGATTGTTGGGGTGTCTGTGCAGGGCCAGGAGTTGGACTCCATGATCCTTAGGGGTCCTTTCTATCTCAGGATATTCTATGATTCCTGGTTTTGGGTCACCAGTCTTTGTGTCCTAGCCATCTCCACCTAATTTCTTCTCAGCATCAACTAGTCTTATTTTCTGCACCCTTAGTCCAGTCACAGGTTTCTTCTGAGCCCCAGCTCCTGGTTCATCAGCCAGTGTCCTCTCCCATCTGGGTTTGCAGTCATGCTGGGTAAGTGTGCTCCAGGATGCCATTTCCAAACACTTTTCTGAGGTCTTTGCTTAAACTTGCACTCTCAGGGAGTATTCTGCTTAGTCTCTCCTGCATCAGTCTCAGTGAGGATAAAATAGTTAAAGAAATGAAGCCTTGAAAGAATTGTCTTAGGTTACAATGTAAGAATGTAAACAAAAGTATGTATTCTATCATCTGTTAAAACCAGGGGGGGCAGTGTTCTTTGTCTCTTCCGTGACACATCCCTGATAACTCCCTCTGGGGAGATACCTTCTGTTAATGGGCCACCTAGCCCCACTGCATGACTCATAAAATTGCATCATCCCATTGTGAGATGCTCTGCCCAGGGGGAGGAACCAAGCATTCCTACCTGGATATAATCTGAGGTTTGGAACACAGCCAGCCTTACCTACCAGATTTCCAGAGGACAAGAGCTACATAACCACCACTGGACCTTCACAGGAAGACCAGACCCTTCTACAGGATCACTGCTTCAATAAAACCACATCTATCACTTCAACAGGACTGCAGCCACCATTTAATTGGACTATCACCACCCTGATCACCCACAGGGGGTCAGGTTGTATCGCGACTCCATCAGTGTTACTGTACTATTGCATTTATTTTAATTTTCCTGTTAAATTGTAGTTCTGACTTGGAGTCTCTCACTGGTTTGCTTTCAAACTAGTACATCCATACATGTATAAACTGATTTTTTAAAGATTTTGCAACTGGGCCAAATTTTTCCAAAACTTCACGTTCCCCACAATAGGCTTTTTTTCCATCAAGCAAGCTCTCTCTGTCATGAATTTCAGGATACAAATCATAAGGAAGGATTTAGGCACTGCTCAACAAAAGGAGCACTAAGTCTTTGTGTTTACTTTTCCCAGGGTAAGTCCACATCTTTTCCCATTGTTTTTATTTTTTTTTTTACAGGAAGTGTGGATTCCCTTGGAATGAAATGAAATTAAACAAAACTCCCTGCTTCCTGTCTAAGCCTGATAACTGGAATGGTAAAACTCACCTGAAACGCTTGGAGTTTGGCAAAGTCATAATTAGAGAAAACAGGTCTCAAAATGTCAAATATTGACTAGAAATTAAGCAGTACTACCAGCTCCACCTCTAAAATTACCAGGTCACCAAGACAGCAGAGGGTAAAAGAAGAAATCCCAAACAAAACCCAGTGCAAAAGGAAAATGCTTTAGTGACTTAGAAAAAATTACAATAAGGTCCCTACCTGGGCAGTTTGGGATTCTGAGGAGATAATAATCTGGGTTCTTCTTTCTTTTGCTGGTTGTATTACAAGAGCTAAGAGAGAAAATTGATTTTTCATGCAAAATATTGAGTTGCTGCTCACTTGTAATTTAATTTATTATTTTTATACTCTGCACATAATTTATTAGGGCTTTCTCCTATCTCTGTAACATTGTTGGAAAATATATTATTGAGCCGTTTGCTACCAATATTAATTTGCTATGTTATAGGAATTTCTCTTATCATCATTGCTATTGTTTCGGGCATAAAATGTAAATGGTTGTGTGAGCGTGTCAGTATTTGCAGGCTGGGACCACGCTGTGCACTGCTAGGGCACATTGGTCACACAGGTGGGTGGTATATCCACAGCATTCCCAGGCTGAGTATTGTGTCACAGCTGATGTGAAAAACTAGCTTTGGGGCCTTTGTTTTTCAAGTTGCTAATCTGTTTCCATTTTCCTTTTTCCCTGGTTCTTAAGGCTTCACTCCTACCTCCCTCCTCTTTTTTGCCTTTTATTTACTCTAGGAACTCAGGAATGCAGGGTTGCAAAAAACCATATTTTCCAATGTTTTTGTCTGATACTGCTTTGAGAGGAGTTACAGCCAGCACAGCCTCATGAGATGAAAAAGAGATCCCAATCACAACTTCACCCTGTAGGATAACATCATCTCTTCAACACTCAATCTGACAGATTTTTGTTTTCCTTTTATACTTTTTTTTTTCTAAAAACACTGAGCCAAATTTAACCTAGCAATGATATGAGTTATTCCAAAGTCAAAGTTGCTTTGATTGGGTGTTTCTTATTCCTTTGCTCAGTCTTAGTTTATTTATTGCATAGTTCAAAGACACCTCTTGCTCTAAATTTTTGTCAGCATATGTGTACAGTAAGGTAGCCCACCGAAGGGATGTTACTGTTGAGAGTCAGTAGGTAAAAATGAGTAACACTTCCTTCAGTAGCCAGAGATCTCTAAGCAATAGTTTTAGTCTCAGTCTCCACATATGTCCAAACACCCTTTGCCAGTGAACCTCTGCTACCCAGCAAACTTCAGGCAGGAAGGAATGTGTCTCTTTCTTTCATAATTTTTTTTTTCCTAGAGCCTGGAAGTGCTGGAGAGCAGCCAATTGTGTTGGAGTCACTCTATTGACTGCTAAGTCTACACTCTGGGAAAAGCTACATGCATGTAGAGAATAAGACAACCAACAATTTAGGAAAAAATAGCAGTCCTCAGTCAAACAAAAAACTCAGGGTTGAATGGAGAGGGCATTTTGCTTTTTCCTTTATTTTTCTAAATTGAATTTATGTGCTTCTATGCTGAAAGTGTAATTTTTGTAATGAATACTGAGAAATATCTGAAGTGACTTGCAGTATGGGATTGGATCTGAAAGGTGACTTAATACACAGGTGAGCAGGGAACAACATTTCCTTTCTTCAAAGAAGTGGTTGAATTCAGTATAGTTAAGGCAAATTGGGAGCATAAGTTCTCCTGGTACATCTCTTACGTGAAGCAGCAAGTGTGGGCGCACTGTTTGCTGGGGAGCAACTGTGGACATAGCACCCAAACAGGGTCACACCTTGGAAGGGAGGTGAGAGCTGCAGAACACCTGGGTTCATTGCTTTGGCACTTATCATGGGAATCTGAAAGAGCCATTTACTACTCATCTGTCATTGTCAGTTCCTAGAAACAGTAATTCCAGGAAAGAAAATGGGTGTTTCTAAGTTAAGAGAGTACTTCTTGTATCAAGTAAGATATTTGCCATTTTTTGTGATATCACAAACAACTGTATTTAAAAGAATACATGAAGGTTAAATACATGAAGGTTTAAAAGAAAATGTGAAGGTTACAAAGTAAATCATAAAAAGGTTGTGAAATGTGTTAAGGTTGTTCTTCCTGTATATACATTATAACAAAAACTTCAGTAATCAGTTTGAGTGGAATGTTTTTCCATGGGGCTCTTTCAACAGTGGATGTTTGCAGTGTATACTCAGGGCTTTATAATGTAGAAAACTTTTTTCATAGGACCTCCATGACATTTCCTACTGAAATATCAAGTTGTTATTTGGGTGGGAGATTCAGGAAAGGAAATGAAGTTTTTATGGACTGGAACATCTGACTGCTGCTATGAGGAACTAAATTTCTCCTCCATTCTTTAGAAACAACCTAAAGCATTTCTTTGTAAAGCACAGTGCTAGATCACACACACTCAAATGAGATTTAAATGAGCTTGTACAGGTGCTGGAGGTACCTACAGCTGTGGTGGTGCAGGTCTTAACCAAGCCCTTCCAAGTAGCAGGAAGGGTTTCCAGAGCTACCCCAGCTGTCTTCAGAGCCCAGAATTGTTCTGCATGAACATGGCAAAGATGTGGACACCTGTGGGGGATGTTAGAGCATATGCACATGGCTTTTAAGCAGGTGCCAAGGAGCTTTGCCTGTCCTGAATCCATCTGAGTGCATCTGGCCTGGGATCATGCTGCTAAGCAGATTTACGCCAAGCCCAATGGCATCAGCAGCACTGTCTGGGACATCTGATTTTCCAATGGAGCCCCTCTGCCTCTGGTTGCCATCTCATCCTCCTTTCCTGACAGCTTGGACTCTCTGGTACTACCCCTGTAACACCTGAGCTGGAGAGGCTGGGAGGATTTTAGCAAGGCTTCACTTCTTCCTACCTTGGCTGCTTTCTGCAAGTACCCCTTGAGTAGAAGCAGTAGCTCTGGGTTCCTCCAGGCCAGTGTTTGAGGCCCAGGAGCAAGGAAGCCTGTGAAAGTGGGTCTCCCTGCTGGCAGATAAACAGGGCTGATTTTTTCCAGGACAGTGTCTCCAAGCCCTTCATCTGCAGAAAATCCACACTGTGTGTTTTCAGAGGGGAACACTTTGTTTATCTGTGCACCTGTGTATCTTCTCTTTGGAAGTCAGCATTTCACATATCAGAACAAGGTTTCCATTGTGGGGAAGTGTCCTGGTTTAGAGACAGATTTTAGGAGAAAAATGCTCTGGAAAGAGTTTTTTCTCTAAAGAGAAGAGCTTTTTCTGCCAATGAGATAAATGAATACCAGTGGGTGAAAGTGAATAAAAACCTGTTTATTAACAAAGCAAGATAACCGCAAGGCTCAGGGAAAAAAAAAAAAAAAAATTAAATAAATGTTGTTAGAAATTAATAGATATTAAACTTTCAAAACTTGACCCTCCACA
>VXAC01004282.1:16336-27431 GCA_013399225.1 Rhipidura dahli
AAAAAAAAAAAAAAAAAAAAAAAAAAAAAAAAAGCCCAGGGAAGAAATAGATGGGCGGGCCGCAGGGTGGCTGGAAGGAGGGGGCAAAATGACAGCTGGCCCCTTTGTCTCCGGGAAGGGAAAAAACAAAGAGAGTTCACGCAGCAGCTTGGGCAGAACAGATGGGAACCTGTTGAACTTCTGGCGTTGGTCTCCTCCTCACAGCAGATGAAGCCGCTGGATTTTGGTTCAGTTGTTTGTTCAGTTTCTCTGAGTTCTCAGGCTCAGGGCTTCTCCCACCGGCTCTCCAGACCGAGAAAAAACCCCAAGCCGAAACAGTTCAAGGGGAAAAAAAAGAAACAACAAAAAGGTGCTGAAAGGATTTGCTGGTGAAAGCCTCCAGGACAGGGGAGGGAAGAAAGGAAACTACTTGCCTAAACTAGCAAAAACTAACCCAGCGAAGGCAAAGATTAACAATCCGCACAGCAGCTGAAACCAGGAAGGACAGGGAGACTGAACAGAGCCCGGGCAGGAGCTCACAGGCTCCCTACCCCTCCCCGTGCTTCATCTTGAAGCTACAGCAGCCATTTCTGGGCATAAAGCAGATGATTAGGGAATACAGTATCATCATAAAATCACCCCAACACAGGAAGGTGATCATAATTAGTGTACACAAATTTCTTTGGAGACTGAAATCAGGTTCTGTTGACTGAGATAAAGAGGAGATCAATGCATTTGATATCAGACAAAGTCCAATATATGTGTGTTGGTTTTGCATGGCCTGGTTTTGGTAGTGGGGGGGTTACAGGGATGGCTTCTGTGGGAAGCTGCTGGAAGCTTCCTCCATGTCCAGCAGAGCCAATCCCTGGCAGCTCCAAAGACGGACGTGCCACTGGTCAAGGCTGGGCCAATTAGAAATGGTGGCAACGCCTCTGTGATAGCAGATTTAAGAAGAAAGAAAAACTAAAAGGTCATTGTGCAGTTGTAATTGTGGCCAGAGAAGAGTGGGGTGAGAATGTGTGAGAGGAACAANAAAAAAAAAAAAAAAAAAAAAAAAAAAAAAAAAAAAAAAAAAGCCCAGGGAAGAAATAGATGGGCGGGCCGCAGGGTGGCTGGAAGGAGGGGGCAAAATGACAGCTGGCCCCTTTGTCTCCGGGAAGGGAAAAAACAAAGAGAGTTCACGCAGCAGCTTGGGCAGAACAGATGGGAACCTGTTGAACTTCTGGCGTTGGTCTCCTCCTCACAGCAGATGAAGCCGCTGGATTTTGGTTCAGTTGTTTGTTCAGTTTCTCTGAGTTCTCAGGCTCAGGGCTTCTCCCACCGGCTCTCCAGACCGAGAAAAAACCCCAAGCCGAAACAGTTCAAGGGGAAAAAAAAGAAACAACAAAAAGGTGCTGAAAGGATTTGCTGGTGAAAGCCTCCAGGACAGGGGAGGGAAGAAAGGAAACTACTTGCCTAAACTAGCAAAAACTAACCCAGCGAAGGCAAAGATTAACAATCCGCACAGCAGCTGAAACCAGGAAGGACAGGGAGACTGAACAGAGCCCGGGCAGGAGCTCACAGGCTCCCTACCCCTCCCCGTGCTTCATCTTGAAGCTACAGCAGCCATTTCTGGGCATAAAGCAGATGATTAGGGAATACAGTATCATCATAAAATCACCCCAACACAGGAAGGTGATCATAATTAGTGTACACAAATTTCTTTGGAGACTGAAATCAGGTTCTGTTGACTGAGATAAAGAGGAGATCAATGCATTTGATATCAGACAAAGTCCAATATATGTGTGTTGGTTTTGCATGGCCTGGTTTTGGTAGTGGGGGGGTTACAGGGATGGCTTCTGTGGGAAGCTGCTGGAAGCTTCCTCCATGTCCAGCAGAGCCAATCCCTGGCAGCTCCAAAGACGGACGTGCCACTGGTCAAGGCTGGGCCAATTAGAAATGGTGGCAACGCCTCTGTGATAGCAGATTTAAGAAGAAAGAAAAACTAAAAGGTCATTGTGCAGTTGTAATTGTGGCCAGAGAAGAGTGGGGTGAGAATGTGTGAGAGGAACAACTCTGCAGACACCAAGGTCAGTGAAGGAGGGGGAGGAGGTGTTGCAGGCACTGAAGCTGAGGATTCCTCTGCAGAGGAACATGCCCATGGTGCAGACCATGGTGAAGCAGCTCTGCCCCTGCAGCCCATGGAGATCCATGGGGGATGCAGAGATCCACCTGCAGCCCATGGAGGAGACCCATGCCAGAGCAGGGGGATGCCTGAGAGGAGGCTGTGACCCCATGGAAACCCTTGGAGAGAGGAGCTCACACTGAAGCAGCCTGTCCCCGAATGACTGCAGCTTGTAAAAGAATGACCCATACTACAGCAGTTTGAGGGGGACCATTTGGGATGGACTTGTTAGGCACTAAAATCCTGTCAAGGTGACCCAGCCAAGTTGTGTTCAGCTAACTTTATCAGAGACCTCAAGAATTCGTCAAGGCTTCTGGAATGTAAACTGATCTAAATTGGGAGAGAAGATGTTGGAAAATGGAATAACAAAACAGCAAGAAAGTAGATAAAAAGAGGGACTGTACCATCTGGTTCTGGGACTAGAACCAATCAGGTTCTCTGAAAGGTTCATGCAGAGCATGGACGGCATAGAGACCCAATCAGGTCATGCGTGATCGTGTGAACTACAGCAGCAGAAATGCATAAGAATAGTGTAATGTAAACAATAAATGGACTCTTGTGAAATCATGTTGGTTTGTTTTTCAAGGGTCCTGTTCTCCCGCATGGACTCACACTGGAGAAGTTCATGGAGAACTGTCTCCCATGGGAGGGACCCCATGGTGCACCAGGGCATTCCTTTCCCTGAGCAGTGGAAGACGCAGTGGGTGATGAACTGACCATAAGCGCCATTCCTTGTCTCCCTTCAGCACTGTGGTAGGAGGTAGAGCTGGGGATGAGAAAGGGATGGGGGGAAAGTGTTTGTAGGGTTTTATTTTACTTCTCATTACCCTGCTCTGATTTTGTTAGCAGTAAATTCAATTAATATCTCTAATTTGAGTCTGTTTTGCCCATGACAATATTTGATGAGTGATCTCTCCTGGTCCTTATCTCAACTCATGAATCCTTCATCGTCTTCTCTCTTCTGTCCAGCTATGGAGGGGCGTGAGTGAGTGGCTTGGATGGGTGCCTTGAATCCAGCCAGTGCCAACGCACTACATATGGATGATGGTTACTAAGTACTTTTAAGTGTTGTACCTTCTCTGGGATTCAACTTAAGGAGAGGAAAAATCAGAAAGTTACCATGCTTAACTAGTGGCTCAATAATTACAACAACTGTATTTCTAATGTACCAGGCCTGCTGAACCCAAACTGCATAGCAAATTAATTGGAGGCAGAGGGGACAAAGTGATTTTTCAATGTATGTATCAAAGAGGAATCCCATTAAATACAAATACCTACTAATGATCTATTGCAGTAGGCTTTGATTAACATGGAGGAGAAATAACTTCACCTGGCAGGAGTAGAAGCTGGAAGCTCAATGCTTCTTGATGCAATGAATTGCTAAGTGTACATGAGAACAGAGTCCTTGTTTGGACATCACATCACTTCAGGTTGACTGTGGTCAAAATTAAAGAACTGGAGGATTGAGACATTTAGTATTGTAGCCTGAAAAATACAGAGGACCTCCTTGGTGAAGGTACACACATGTTAAAGAATTCAAGCACAGATTTCACTGCTCAGTCCTGCCAGTGCTGTGGCTTAATGTGCACACCTGCCAAGCCCTCTGGTGGGTTATTCACTGTTGCAGCTGGGGTGCAGATGGTAAGAGCTGCAACCTTCCAAAAGTGTTTCCAAGGAAGTCACTTGGCAAGGTCACCACACGCACACACACTGCCCTGATTGGCTTCATGCACACTGACAATAAAAGACTCAATAAGGGTCTCTGTGCGGGGTTCCATGGGAGGCGTTTATTCCCACCACACAAAGCGGTCCAGGGAGGAAGACCAAAACTCAGTGAAGGGTCCAGGGTTATATATGGGACTGAAGAGAGCATCAGGGACCATTAATCTGAGGGCACAGGGGTGGTACATAGGCAGGCCTAGTGCACAGAAACCAAGAGGGGAGATCCAAGGGAATGGCAAAGGGACAGGGGCCAATGGGGAAGTGGGGAGAACTTTCTGGATTGGGGACATACAGGGTAGAGAGGGGCAGGGAGGCCAAAAGGCCAACCAGAGGAGCAGAACTGGAGCATATTAGCATAATAAAACAAAGCATCCTGGGAGGAGCCTTTTCTGTCACCATAACCACAAAGGGGGTTACTTGGCTAAGGGATAATTCCACCAAGGGATTTCTTTGGTTGGTATGCTGAGTGGCTGCCACAACTCAAACTTTTCTCTGAGTGTTCAAACACCCACTGGGAATAAGCAATCAGAAAAAATAAAGGAATATGGACAATCTCCAGCTCTTTCTCTTTTTGTGCTCAGAATACTCAGGTAGGTGTGAAATTCACCAACCAGGCTCATGATTTGTCCCAAGATCTGTCAGGGAATTAATTTGTCATGGTTTCTGCATCCCCTTTTTTGTTGTAAATGAATTCTACAGACTTCTAGGGTAAACCAGCCCTGCCAGAAGCTAAAACAAAAACTTGCTTTCAAATTCCAAGGGCCATTGTTTCCAGTAATCTTAAGTCCCTTTCCTCCTTAAATTAGAGCATTACATTTTAAAGTGTAGCTATCAATCTGGGGGGATAAGTGAGCACAGTGAAGTGGGAATGTGGTTCATAACACCTTCGTGAGGCAAGGAAATATGATTTCTCTTTTGAAAATGGAAAACTTGAAGTAAAGCACTGATATAACAAGCTGTTGTGATTTAACTCCAGCAATAAGAAAGCCACTTCCTCACTCTCCCCATTCTGGTGGGATAGGGAGGAGTATCAGAAATAAGGTAAGATTTGTGGGTTGAGATAAGAACAGTTTAATAATTGAAACAAAGTAAAATATAATGATACTAATGATGATAATAACAACAATAATAGTAGTTTTAATAAGAGGGAGAGAGGGAAAAACCTCAAGAAAAAACAGAAATACATCTCCAGAAATACAGTTGCTCCCACCCACTGACCAATGCCCACCCACCCCCAAGCAGCAGTCAGCTGCTCCTGGCCAACTGCTCCCAGTTTCTGTAGTGGAGATGATGTTCTGTGGTGTGGAATATCCCTTTGGCCAGTTCATCTGTACTAGTTTGACAGCAAACCAGTGGGCAATCCCAAGTCAGAATTACAATTTAAAGGGAAAATTAAGATAAAGGCAACAATACAGAAACAGTGGATAAACCAACAGAGTCCTGGCCATGCTCCATCCCAGCTCCCTGAGTCCTGCTCACTGGCGGAGCATGAGACCCTGAGAAGTCCTTGATTGCAGTGAGCACTGCTCAGCACCAACTAAAACATCCTTGTGTTATCAGCATTCTTCTCAGACTAAATTCAAACCACACCACTGTACCAGCTACTAGGGGGAAAATTAACCATATCCCAGCCAAAACCATGACACTGAAGAATTTGGTATTAGTAGCATCCCCAGTCTAGTGTTCATGTGATTATATCACATCTTTCCCTCTTTTAGACAAACATTTAATTAAAACAGTTTCTCACAGCTGTCACTGAGGATGTGGATGCCAGAGCACACCCAAGTGTATGCTGAAAGGTAAACGTTGCCATCCAGAGACCTGCAAGTCTGGTAGGAGATGCAGGTGAGGAATGTCTGCATGAAACACTCAACAGATTTTTTTTTTTGGCTTTTACCACAGAAAATGAATTAGACAGAAAATGTGAAATCAGACAGGACAAGGCAGCATCATTAAACAAAGGACCAGACAAATAGCATTTGACAAATAAAAGGTTGAGTGAATGGGTACTGAGCTCCCTCCGTCTTTCAGGGAATTATATTCAGAGGAAACTAATTTCACGTGTTCCATAAAATTTGATATGCTTTGAATACTTTTTTTCTTGTTACTTGACCAACCCTAAAGCAAACCTTCAGTTTATTTTATTATAACATCTTCTGGTCAGATTGTTTCAGAGTGCAGCTATTCTGAAAGCATTTTGCTGGAATTTTGTCCACAAGTCATTAATACAGTTATTAAATTTTTATTTTTAATATTCAAGAGAAATTAATGAAACCTTCATCACCCTCCACATGCTGTGTCTGGCTCAAGATGATTCTCTCTGTCTTTTTATCCCTCAGCTCAATATAATGGAGTCTTTCTTTATAAAGTATGGTGGTCCTCAGGTGGAACCTCTGCTTTTCCCCACCTTTTACTGTCTGATTGTATTGGCTTAAAGCTCCTCTCCCATGCAAGGAGCTGAGGACCATGGAAATGAAAGATAGCACGCAGCAGGTCAAGCTGGGACACACTAAGCACAGTTTAGCAGCCAGCTGGGTGAAAGAATTGGTAGCCCCAGCATTCATGCAGCCTCAACTCCAGTGCTGCATGCCAGTTTGTGTTCCAGAGTGTAAGAAGAGTATAAAAATTCTAGAAAAAGACAGTATGAGATTTAGGGGGCAAGACTTAGGAAGACTGGCTGAGGATACCAGGTTTGCTCAGTTTCGAGAAGAGGAGGCTGAGGAGTGATCTCACTGTTGTCTACATCTTCCTCATGAGGGGCAGAGAGAAGAGAAGGAGGTGCTGATCTCTCTGTGCTGTCTGGTGATAAGACACAAGGGACTGGCTTAAGGCTGCATCAGAGAAAGTTCAACTTGGATATAGGGAAAAGGTTCTTCACTGAGAGAGAGTGGTACAGCACTGAAGCAGGGAAGTACTTGTCTTTTCCAACAGAAAATCTGGGAAAAGGTAGTTTGCTTGCTTCTCCACTAGAAGTTCCTTTTTGGGCTTCTGGGACTTTGAAGGGATGGTTTCTACTAGCCAGGGAAACCTCAGTGTTAAATAAAACAGTGGGTCTGTGTGAGCAGTTGGCCACAAAAGCCTTGGCCAGAAGATTATGCCAGATAGACCAAGCACCCCAAGGAAAATCCATACCTACTGAGTGAGGTTTGATGCAAAAAATAGCCTCTGCTGCGCTAAAGATACTGAATTTCCACTCATTGATCCACTGTACTGGTCCCAAGAAGGTGATCTCCCTCCTCCCTGCTGGTTTCTGATCATATTCCATGGAACTGGTCCCACTGTGTGGTGGGGCCAGTTGCTGTGCTGCAGACAGCAGTTCTAAAGTGGCCTAGCAGACCTTGTCAATAAAAATCTAATTGTGTTATTCAATTGTGCAGTAACTTGCTTTCATCTGTCCAAATGATGAAGCACTAAATGACTAAATTCATAAGCCAGAGAAAGTATTTTGCTGAACCTTTTTGAGGAGAACAACTATTAATTTTCTCCTTATTGTATTTTTCCTGTTTTTAATGATATAGCTTGCATCTGAATGCTTCAATGCCCATGTTATTTCACTACTTGTAAAGTAGGGAAATTTTTGAAAGAGGAATGACTAGTATTTTCCAAATTGTATACCATGACAAATAAAGGGAAAAGGCACCAGTATACAACTTGACTGAAGAAAAATAAATATTTTTTTAAATGATCCCTATCTTTGAAAATAAAATTGCATTTCCTCGTGTTCAGACCTATAGCATTGACACCTCAAGCTATAAATTAGCTCTATAACACAACCCCATTAATTTCACACTGTTGTCTTCACAGAACATACAGAAGCAAACATACATGCAGATTTACCTGGCTGCCACCTCCTGCTGCTGAGCTGGGACTCCTCAAGTTGCTCATGAAGCTGCAGCTCTTGGAACAAGGTGATTACTGAGAATTTCATCTGGCTGAACAGCTGAAAAATACAAGCCCTAGACATCCAGAGGAAAAAAACAACAAACCAACCAAAATCAAACATCCAAACTACAGCAGAATTACAGTTTTTCTTCTTTTTTAATTTCACTATATAGAGGATTGAGAAGAGATGATAAAAATCCCTAAGTAACTGTAGGCAGGGCACACAAGAGTTAGTGCTTGTGTTGACCTTTGGGGTTCAATTGGTAATGTTATTTAATTAAGACCTATCTCACTGAGTTCTCACAGTCTGCTCCTTTTTATCACTGAATTTGAACAAAAGTATTGGTATAGAGATTTAAATCCTGCTTGTGTTTCATCCATGTTTTAACATTGAAACAGCAGCTGAAATCCCTGTTTCATCTACTTCAATTGCTCAAGTGTGAAGAGAGATGTTTTCCTGAAGCCTACTAGGATTTTAATGTTAGTCTTAACTCCTCACTGAGGCTTGCAGAAGTATGAGCAGAATGGGATTCATCTTTTCCAAGAGATTATTTTAATCATGGCATCAGAGAGAATATTTCCCTCCAGTATGTTTTCAGTGCTTTGAGTTGCCTTGTTTTCATTATGCCTCATGTTGATTTACTATCTTCCCAGGAAACCACACGCAACGCTGATTTCTTTTTTCTCTGCCTTCCCTTCAGGAATGCCACTTCTTCAGTATCATGATCTCTTGTGGCCACCACAACACATAACCAGTTACTCTTTTATGCAGAAGCTGAGAAGCAAACGCTCCAAGTCCAAAGGGTGATCCAGGACTTTTAAAGATGTCTTTTTTTCTTTCCTTCTTTCTTTTTCTCTTTCTTTTTCTTTCTTTCTTTCTTTCTTTCTTTCTTTCTTTCTTTCTTTCTTTCTTTCTTTCTTTCTTTCTTTCTTTCTTTCTTTCTTTCTTTCTTTCTTTCTTTCTTTCTTTCCTCATCTTTCTCATCTTTTTTTTTTTTTTTTTCAGATCAAATAAACAACAGTTCTTCATTTAAATGATCTTGACCATAATGTGAGAAGGAAGTTGACTTCCATAGTTAGCATCGTGAGGGAGAAACTTGATAATTCATTTATTCTATAATAATAGCAGGGGTAGCTTTAAGGTTTTCACCATCTGTGCTCCTATGGGAAGGGGGAGCAAAGCAAATACAAGTTTAACCTTCAGATTTATGCTTCTGTGCTTCTCCATTGTGCCTCTAAAGTTCTTCAGAAATAATCCTTAACCACTTCAGTGCTGTATGATAAGAAAAACTACAGCTTCCAGATTCCACTTTTATTTGAAATCTACATAATTTAATTTAATTTTAAATCTGCATGTTTTAATTTAATTTTGGACTTTAATAACAAGTACTCAAGGCAAGATAGATATATTTAGTGAATATTGTTTGATTACATCTGTTTGTCTGTGTGCCCAAAATATCCAAACCTAACATTAAGTACTGTATCTGTCTTCAAATCTTTATCTCCTTGCAAGTAATCTCACAGTTTTACAGAATATTCAAATATAAAAAGCTCATTTATACCTAAGGCTTTTACAAGGACAAAACTCTTGTTGAAGTGGGAGTGGGGACCTGAGACAAAAGGAAACTGCTAGCACAGTTACATGCCAAGATTTAGGACAAAAAAAGTGTATTGATGTGTAGGTTCATCTGGATTTATGGACGATGACTTAAGAGAAACCAGAATATCTGAAAGTTGGTAGGCTACCCTGGAGACAAAAGTGAGTATATTAAGCAAAAATCAAAATGCAACCATATCCAAAAAAGGGTCAGTAACTGATTCTCCCAGCCTTTGACTGGGAAGGACTAAATTTCCTCAGGGCATGGTAAATTCATTAAAGGCTCAAGGTTATAATTCAAAACCGGCTGCAAAGTTTGGGACAGGCTCTAGAGAACACAACTGGTTATTGTTGTGAGAGCCAAGGATAGAGTAATTCTTCTTTCCTTTTCTTTTATCCAGGCCCCTGTCAGGTGGTGTAAACACTTAACATGTATTTTACTGCATCTGAGCACTTGGTAATACACTACCTACAATACATACAATGTTCAACCATTGCTGGTTTTTGGTGAGCTTGCCCCAGAAAATGGGGTCACTAGGGGCAAAATTCTCTTCATGCTCTGGATTGGCTAAAAATTTAAAATTAAACTGACAATCCACTAATTTTCTGCAGGAGATTGAGTTTAGAGTTCAGTTTAACATGATGCAATGTACTTGGCAGAAGAAGCTTTACAGCAGAGTAAAAAAGGATGTTTTTCTTATTGACCTACTTAATCATGGGATGAATGGGATTCTCAGGCCACATTCCATGGTGGGGCATGAAGTCTGTCCCACAGAGAAAAACAGCACTGTTGGAACACCTGAATTATACTTCCCCTGATGCTCCCCTGCAGCCTTGCCAAAACTTAGGTGAGTTGTACCATAAAAAAAAATCAAAATATATCTGTGTTTGTATTAATTGTGCCTGGAAAACAAGGGCACTTAAACAAGGTCTGTGTGAGGTAGCATGGCTCTGCAAGCAGGTTGTTGTGCCTTTGACTTGCATGGACTCAGCTGCCTGCTTTGGTCAGAACCAAAGAAATTTCAGGCATAACAGCAATGGTCTGTCTGGCATTTGTTCTTTTAATGGTGTCACTGAGCGGTTTAGTTTGCTGTGGATAATGCTTTAACTTTACATTGGTTATATAGTCCCTCATAGAACCTCTGGAATCCTAGAATGCTTTGGGCTGGAAGGGACCTTAAAGCCCATCCAGTTTCAATCCCTGCCATGGACGGGGACACCTTCCACTAGACCATGCTGCTCCAACCTGGCCTTGGACAGTTTCAGGGATGGGGCAGGTACAGTTTCTCTGGGCAACCTGTGCCAGGGCCTCACCACACTCACAGGCAAGAATTTCTTCCTAACATCTAATCTAAACCGACTCTCTGTCAGTTTGAAGCCATTTCCCCTTGTCCTGTTACTCCAGGCCTTTGTAAATAGTCTCTCTCCATCTTTCTTGTCCTTCAGGTACTGGAAGGCCACAGCTAGGTCACCCCAAAACTTCTCTGCTCCAGGATGAACAACCCCAGTTTTGTCAGTCTTTCCTCACAGCAGAGGTGCTCCACCCCTCTGATCATTTTGGTGCCTCCTCTGGACTCTCTCCAACAGGTCCATGTCATTCCTTCATCACAGCAGACAGTGAAGAACTGATTGTACATGCCTCTGGTTTTTCAAATGAGAGCATTCACACTTTGGCCTGTGAAAAGCTGAAGTTCTCCATGGAAGAATTTGAGGAAGCACTTGCTTTCATCCTTGCTGTCTTGGTTTGAAAG
>VXAC01004283.1:0-22756 GCA_013399225.1 Rhipidura dahli
AACCGCTTTCCCCGGCTTATTCCCTTCTGGCCGTGGCGAGACAGCAAGAACCCTTTTTTTCCCCCCCTGATGTTTCGACAGTGACACTGCACAGTTAAGTGTCGTCTCTAGGCCTCCGCGTATAGATGTTAATTCCACGCTGACCGTATCTTCTCACTCTTTAGGTTGCATTCCGGCATTCAATATACTGAGAACCTTTCAAATACATGAACTTTTAGGTCACTTTCATGACCTTAGCGTAGTATTTGTGTTATATACTATGAAGCATGAGGAAAATTATGCCTAAGTGTTCACCTTAGACCAGAAGGAAACATATTTTCTAGAAGGTGGCTATGCCCGATTCTCAGCGTATTGTATCAGTGGCAAATTTGCATAGGGCTTTTCAGCAATGAACTGAAGACCCTTTATTTTCTCCCCTAGTGTCTTTATTGTTTGCTTCACATTCACCCTTTATTTGCTGTCTCTAGTGTTTGCTCCACATTAAATCCCAGACATCCTGGTGATATATAAAAAGCATTATATTTCCATTAAGGTAATTGCTTCTAACTCGATGCAAATTAATAACATATGCCAAATGCAAAACAAAAATGGCTATGGCAACCATGTTCATGTGTACCCCAAGTTTTCATAGGCTTGACACAATCCTGAGTGCATACTCTTTCTTTCATGTAATATGTTTTCCTTTCAAAAGGGTATGATGACATTTCTGCTTTCTTGGTATAACTTCATGACTCTAATCAGTCATCCTGTCTTTTGAATCCATGCCCCATTTCTGTTGGCTAGGCCTGCAGTCCTCCTCTTTGTAGTACAAGATTCACCGGATCTAGGAATTTAACATAATTCCAATATGGAGCATTTGCCTGTGCTCTTTATGGCCAAATAAACACATCATTACTCGCAAAGAGACAGAGGCAAGTCCTTGGAGGTGCAGGGCTCTGAGAGATCTCTGTGAATTCTGACAGCCTTCTTCTCACTGAGTCTGGCATTTTTTTCTGCCTTAGTCACAGTGACTGCAGGAGGGTAAGTCTGAAAAAGTGACAGGGTCTAAAAATATAATGGTGAAGTTTTTGTTTCACAGCATCTTTCAGCTCTGATATTTTATAGAAGAATGTCTCTCCTGGCCCTGAAGACTTATAATTCCTTTTTATCTCTTTTTCTAAATGACTAGCCATTCCCTCTGTTTAACATATATTATCTTCATCTCTCTGCAGCTACAGGGAAGGGTATTCAGTCCACTGTCTTTGCTGGTTGCCATTTTGTTAAACTTCATGTCTGTTTTCCAGCAGCATTTTATAACACAGGCACACACTAAGGATAGCTATCCACGTATTAATGAAATTCTCCACTATGACAGGGATACAGACCACGTAGTAACCATGTCCATCACTCTTTGTCCATCTACCACTCCCACTCATCTATTCCTCAACCTTTCATGATTTGTAATGCTAAAGTAAAATCCTAAAACATTAAAAATGTTTTGCCTAGAGAAAGCAACTGCTAAAAAATCCATTTGCAGCTCCCTAATTCAAAGACGTCCCCTGTGACTCAATGAGTCTCTGGCCTGCAAAGCACTAAAACATAAAGGATCACTTTGATGAGATCATCAGCTATTGTTCTTACCCTCTTTATTTACTAGCCTCTGTCACCGTATGGTCCAGAATGAAGTTTCCTGTTAATTACTCAGTTCTTCAAGTAACATAATTATGTTTCTAGAATGCAATTCAAACAGAGTAGAATCTCAAGGCTGTCCTGCTCATATCACCCATTAATTTCTCCTCACTCTGGATCCCTGCTGATATTACCAATTTAAGAAACAAGTTCTGCTACTGCAGTGTGAATTCTTCTGACTGCTCCCAGATTTACACCTCATGTGTTCCCAATACCTGCCCAATAGACCTTTTGTGCTCCTCGAGTTTGAAAGGACCATAACTAAATGACCCTGCTACCCTAGGGGAAGGTGACAGAAAAACTCCCAAAAAACCCAAACAAAACAATAAACTAAAGCTAAGACCATTTACCAGGTAGGGACAATAAGTACATGTGGTAAAATGAAAATAAGAAAAATCTAAACCCAAACAGACTTGAAGATCAGGAACCCGTTTTTTTCATTAGCGTTAAATGCAAACAAAAATTCCTGTCTTCATCCACTGATGTGGCTAACAGTAACAACCCTTGAAATCCTTCCCATGTTCTCAAACATGCCAAGGCCTGTTTTCTCCTAAAGAATTAATAAAAAAGCACAGATTACAGTTTTCTTCCACTTAGGTTTTGGTTCAAATTATTTTCCTATTTTTGGCCTTTTTTTTTATCCAAGTGACGTTTTTTATTAAAATGAACATGATCAGGACAATTAACATCAGAATTAGTCAAATGTTCACCTTACCAATCAGCAGTTCCCAAAAGCTTTGAGTAATTTTGGCTATTAGGTTTCCTTGTACATGTCTCACTGCAGTTTGAGCAAAGCCAAATGCCAGCAGGTTTCTCTTTACTTACCACCTCTACACAGCTGGATGTCTGCTGATCCCTGCTCCTAGTTGTTCAGTGCTGGCCTTCTGAGCTAGTCTTGTTAACCACACAGTTAAATGTCAATTGTTACCAACTACTAAACTCCAACAGCTTACAAAAGTTAAAGATATTACTCTACTCCCTATTTCAAAATGAAACCAACAAAATCTTGACTGCATTTTCAGTTCTAAACCAGAAAAAAACCTGTCCCATAAAGACCAAGATTTAGGTTTAATACACTCATTATGGAAGCCAATCCTTTCTGGGACTAAGGCAAGTTGTAGGCAAAATAAATGAAAAGTATTCTTCCTGAATGTGCCCAAAGTGCATATACATAATCTCATGAGCCTCTGAAGCCAGATTCCTGACTTCCTAACTGTATGACAGCAGAAGTGACTGACCTCATTTATATATTGTGGGGAAATTCAGGCACCAGCCAGCCCTCCCAGTGCCCCTGGCAATCTGGACAACATACTGACCTGAGATAGTTCTACTCTGGCACCAGCCCACAGACTGCACAGCTGCAAAGCACGTACTGTAAAAACATGAACTACAGCACACTTGCACAGTGAACAACTCTTCAAAACCTTTTTGTTCCCTCCTGTGGGAAAACAGCCAGCCTATCCAGCTAGCACGCAAATGCTACCTTGCAATACTCCTGCTCGAGAAAGATGGCACAAACAGCCTTATCTAGAGCCAGTACCTGCTTCACCTTTATTCCTCTGATGAATAACAGGAAGGCAGCACCACTTAAGGAGAGCACCTCTGCATGGTGTGTTGCACAGTGCTCTGGCTCTCAGCCTACGTGGTGCCTGGGTGCTACTGTCAGTGCCTGTGTGGCAAAAAATGAGTTGCCTGCCAACCCAAATTTACCTGGAAGCATGTCACATCAGTGTCTGGGGTGTCAGTAGCCAGGTAGACAGCAGATTGCAGAGCAGCTGTGCATGCACGATGTCTGAGGACACACATAGGTTCCAAACAGGTTTCTGGCTGGAGTGGGAAGCGACATTTAGATTCATCATATTGCTCCCTCCCTTGTACCAGAAGTCACAGACAGCACTGTCCCACAAGCAGGAAAGTGTGGAGGGCAGAAAACACACAGAAGTGCTGTGGTGTTGTGGGGAGGAGGAGTGAGCTGCTCAGTATCACTCCGTGTGAGCTTCTCACTGTCTGAGCAGCCAGGACTCCCTGAGGATGCAGAGGTTGCTGTGAACAGACAGTGAGGTGGACCCCTTACTTTTGTGGGGGACTTCACCATGCAAATGCAGGTCAAAGCAAGGAACTCTCGATTTAGGAGGAGACAATATCTTCGGGGAGCCATAGATGATGCAACTTCTGTTAATGTTGTTTACCATTCATGGACAGTTTGTCTCAGGGCCTGAGGTGTCCTCAATCTCCCATTGATGACTACGTTCAAACCATGCCAGTGTGGTAAAGAACACAATTTTTCAAGTGGCTTGGATTAGTTTTAGAAGACCAAATTACTTTGGGATAGAAATAATCCTATTCTTTGATATCTGACAGGACCTTTTCATCGTGCGTGAAAAAGTAAAAAAAACCATTGACCTAATAAACACACACAGAGTAAAGAACAAAGTCCTTTGTTAGCTGTTCTCAGAAGGGTTTTGCCCCCCTGCATTTTTGCTGACCTTTTTTTTTCCTTTCCCAGAAAGTACTTCCTTTCCAGTGCCTCCTAACTATGGACATATCCAGGTTTCAGACTACAGATTTTCAACTGCCAATTTACACACCATGGCAATGAAGAAGGGAGGACACAACAGGTGCCCCAACCCTTAACCAAGGGTACAGGGAGGAGTGTACAACATTCCAGGAAGCTGAGTCTGTGGGGACAGTCATCTGTTGTCCTACCCTATTTGTTCTGCTCCCTACAGATGCTCACTCACACCCTGAATTTTAAAGGCCTTATGTGACCTCAGGATACTCAGGAGCCTTAACAGAAGTAGCAGCAGCAACATTAGTATTATGTAGGCTGAGGCTTGTTTTGCTGAGCTGCAACAAGTTTGTAGTTTGGTAGGTATCACTGTAAAAATCCTTAGCTAAGTGTTAAAAGTTGCTAAACTGTGCTGGCTGGTTGGATCACACAAGTGTTATTACATTTGCAACTCAGATGAAAGATGAAGTCACTGAGGGCAAGTAAGGCATGGGTGTAACACTAATAGGAGGGTAATCATGGTTGCAGGGAGCATTTATACCTCTTTCCTGTGGAACATGTATGTGGGAATGCAGCACATAATGTAAAGGCCCTCCCCTAAACCTCTCTGGAAATTGCCATCTGAAGCAAGGAGAGGGGCTCTGGTGCCCAAGTGTAACAGCTGAACTTCCTGCAGCTCTCTAAGAATGACTGACCACAGCACTCAGCTACAGCAGGTAGAGCAGCCCAGCAGCCACATTTGTGTGGCTGGCTCTCATGCTAATGCCTCCTGACAAAATTGCTCGAGAACAGCTACCTCTCCTTATTGCAAACGTACCTAAATATAACCCACAGCTTATTTTCATAGGAACAAGTATTGGCAGGTCCTAAACTGCAGATGGGAACGTTTGATAGCTCTCAGGTGTAGTGCCAGCCCTTGGCTGTGGCTCCTCTGTCTCCTTGCTTACACCAAGAGGTCTTAATAGAGAACTGCAAAAGCTGGATAGATTTTGGTATCTGAAAGGAAGTGTCTTGCAGGAAGGGCTCAGACTGCAGGTTTGTGATGTGGTGTGGCCTGCTGGGGTGCCCAGAGGGTGAGATAGATTGAAGTCATTCATATGAAGTAGACCTTAGAGTGGTGCCTTCCCCAGAAATATCTCTGAAGATCCTGATATTACTTGCCTTCTCTTTTAATGAATAATGGATTCTACCGCCCTCCAGTCTCACTGGGAAAACCAAACTTCATGAAAAAGTCTGTGTGGTGTCTTCTCAATGAAATTTTTCCACAATATCCTATATCTAAAACAGGATTGTTTCCCTTCCTCATTTGCCCAGCTGGAGGTAAAACTCCCACTTCTGCCTTTTAGGTAATCCTCCACCACATTTTTTCTTTGCCTGAATGCATCTATCCATTCTTTTTTAACTATCTGCTCTGACTGCAGAGCGGCTCTTTTTAAATTGCCAAATACAACTTAACTTTGTATTAATTAATACTGTTCCTATGTGTACTTCCTCCACATAAAGAAGAATATGTGTTCCAAGTAGCAATTCTACATCACTAAAGTTGGTTTGTGTTTGCTGCAAAACCATAAAAAAAATTAATATTTTCTCTTTCTGCCATGAAATTTCTGAGGTTATTTCAGTTTAAGTTACTAGATTGTAACTGGAGAGCCATATACACTTAGTATATGTGTATTTCCTTTTTGGAAATGGAGACAGGGTAGCAACTGCTGGGAGAAAATCCAGGCAGAAAACTGGGATAGCGACCATTAATCACCTCAATTTTGCCACCAACAAATGTGAATGAACACTCTGTGAAGGCACAAATGAGAGCTGGAATATTTACATTTTCTCCAGTGAAGATTACTGAAGTAAATGTGTTCAAAATAACAAGAATAAGCAACAATGACTTTTTCATTTTGCTGATATGTCACTCATTGTCTATGCCTTTCCTCTGTCTGTATGCAATGAAGTCTCTAGGCAACTGCTAAATTTCATATCTTCCCAGCAATTGCTATCTTATTACACCATGCAGTCAAATCAGAGGAAAGGTCTTTCACTGATTTACATATACAGGATAAAGTCTTCAAAACATTTTACTTTCATTTGGCAGCTTCTGAAGGTATATCTGCAATACCCACATCCACTCCAATTTGTTTAATCCTTGTATCCTTACTTTGGCAGGACTGCCAAACAGAACCTTGAAAGTCACAATTGGATTAGTTCTCCTCTCAATTATTTTCCCCTTAAAACATTATAGAACTCAGGTGCAGTTTTACTGCAACCTTTTTTTTTGGTAATTTATACTTAGAGGGGGGCGGTCACAATTTTTCCCTTCATTTAATTTATTCATAGTTTCACATTCCCTGAAACACAATCTTACAGCAAATGTAAAAAAAACCCTCTTATATACATTTTAGTATTTACCAAACAGCCATTGCAATGAAACCATGACATAGAAATAAAATTACATTTCCCTAAAACTACCTACTCATAAAATCTGATTTCCTGGTTGCTAGTATGTACTGAAATACTGTATTCATGTTATATGTTACATCAGGTAAAACCAAAGGGGTGGTTGTAGTGTAGTCTTTGTGATTCTTAAATAACTACACAAGGCAATGGATAATATCCTTCTTTTCATAATCAGTTACAGATTAATGAAATATTATTCCAAAGCTCTGCTCCGTTCAGCATATTACAACATCTTCCACCAGATATCAGTATTGATTGACTCCTTCCTGGTCCTTTAGGAATGACCTATGGCCTACCTCTCCCCTTGTTAAAACCCAGGTTATCACAAAGTGCTCTAGTTTTTATCATGAAAGTATTTCCTTATTTCAGTGATTGCTGTAAAATGCACAAGTAATAATTAGGTGGGTTCTATCTAGAGTGGGAAGAGGATTCAGAATTCAGAGGCTTTAGCTAAACCTTTGTGTAGCCATATTCGGTGGGACACATAAAAAAATCCAAACAGTAACATGGATTAAAATTCTACTACTTTTAGAGAAAATATGTAACAAGACAACACTCTTCGGGAACTAAGAGCATAATTACTAAACTGCGATGCTAGTCCTTGCAAATCTTAAATTACCAGAGACAAAGATAATTTCCATAAACAACAGAAGTTTAGGAGATTGCTTTCTTTTACAATGCTGCAGTTCTGTAACATAAGGTATCAAATGACTGTTTACTTCAAAATAAAATTGAACATGAAAAGCAAATAGCTTGATTTACTTAATAATTCGTAGGAAAGCTCATATTGGAAACAAACAAAAAGAAAACACCCCACACAGGGCAGCAGGGTAACTTTGCCTCCCTTGTACTGAAATTCCAGGAAGACAAAATAAACCAACTGTATGTTCAAAAATCTCCAGATAATAACAAATTGCTTATGTTTCTATAAAGAGTGCAATAGGAGGTTGTACGAGACACTATTTCACTAGACTTTAGCGTTTTAGGAGGTAAAACACATGGTCAAAGGAACCGGTTCTTAATCCATATTCAGAGCTGAAAAAGGAGTTTGTGTTACTTCCTCCTCTTCAAAATCAATTTAAACTGTCAAAATAGCTTTAATTCGTCGGATTTCAACTTTGACCCCAAGAAAACCCTCTAAAGAATCAGACTGAGTTGTTGCCGTAACATTTATGTCAAAAGGAAATTTTTAATTTGCAAGGAAAAACAAAAGTTTCTCCCTTCAGAGGTCTCTCCAGCAGCACCACACGGGATTTATCGCCTCTCCTTTAACTCAAATCGCGTGTTTGCCGCAGGAAACTCTCCCGAACGCAAGTACCTGCTCTTCTCCCCCCTCACCGACGAAACCGGGCGATTTGGTGGCAGAAATTCCGAGGAAAATACACTTTTGTTAGTCCAAAGAAACACAAATCGAGCACACCGAAGGGCTCCCCGGCCGTGCAGCGGGGCGGGCTCTGCAACCCACCAATCACCGCGCGGCTCCGCTCTAAAAATACGAGCATCTGACCCGGGCCAACCCAATTGTGTTCGCCTGCTCCGCAGAGGAAGTCGCCGCGATGTCCGAGACCGCTCCCGCCGCCGCCCCCGATGCGCCCGCGCCCGGCGCCAAGGCCGCCGCCAAGAAGCCGAAGAAGGCGGCGAGCGGCTCCAAAGCCCGCAAGCCCGCGGGGCCCAGCGTCACCGAGCTGATCACCAAGGCCGTGTCCGCCTCCAAGGAGCGCAAGGGGCTCTCCCTCGCCGCGCTCAAGAAGGCGCTGGCTGCCGGCGGCTACGATGTGGAGAAGAACAACAGCCGCATCAAGCTGGGGCTCAAGAGCCTCGTCAGCAAGGGCACTCTGGTGCAGACCAAGGGCACCGGCGCCTCCGGCTCTTTCCGTCTCAACAAGAAGCCAGGAGAAGTAAAAGAAAAAGCCCCGAAGAAAAGGGTGCCTGCAGCCAAGCCTAAGAAGCCGGCGGCCAAGAAGCCCGCCAGCGCCGCGAAGAAGCCTAAGAAAGCTGCCGCGGTGAAGAAGAGCCCCAAGAAGGCAAAGAAGCCGGCGGCCGCCGCAGCCAAGAAAGCAGCCAAGAGTCCCAAGAAAGCCGCAAAGGCAGGCCGCCCCAAGAAGGCCGCGAAGAGCCCGGCTAAGGCAAAAGCGGTGAAGCCGAAAGCAGCCAAACCCAAGGCAGCCAAACCCAAAGCAGCCAAGGCAAAGAAGGCAGCGCCCAAAAAGAAGTAAATTGTATCAGAAGACTTCTACTCTACAGATTTTGTTATCCAACGGCTCTTTTAAGAGCCACCCACACTTTCCCTAAAGGAGCTGATGGCACCGAGGTCGTTTGTATACAGCAGCAAGGATCGAGTGATTCGTAAGTCGTCAAGAGGTCAATTGTGTTTTGTATTTTTGTGTTCCCTAGGACTCCCGAAAGAAATATTGAGCGCGGTACAGCGCGGCAGCTTTAGGGAAGTGTAGACTTTTTTCTTTCTCCGAGTGATTACTTTGAGTACCAGGAAACAATGTTTTATAATGATTTGATAAAAAATCGGATGTATGTTTTTTTAAAGATTATATTTTGTAACAAAATAATGCATTTGCCAGGCACGCTACTACTGAGCCATATCTAATCTATTGTATTATTTCCCTTAAGGTGACTCCGTAAATGTCTTTGTGTGTTAAGGGGAGGAGGGGGTTTCTTAACTGACACAAAAATAGCCCTGAGCTGTCCCAATCCTTTTGTTCCCGATGAGAAAGAAATAGTTTTAAGTCTTGAAAAAGCCCGCCTTGCCCAAGGATTGGCCAGCGGAAGTCCCCGCCCGCATCCCTTCCCCCTCCCTTCCCAGAAGACGATTACGCCTCTTATCTCTGAACTGTATCAGCCCCTCGGAAAAGGAGGTGGAAAAGCGGGGAGGGATGGAACTCTCAGCGAATAGTGTTGCTATGCTCTCCGACATAAGACCTAAACAGAAAACATTCCATACCAGGAAGAACTTGTATGGGGAGAGGACGTTTAAGCACGACCTTGTGAATGAAAATATTAAAAGCGTTGCTACTATATCTAAGCCAAAAATAAAAGATTAAGAAAAAACACAGGTTGAGTTATTAATACAAAAAGACGTTCACTGTTGTTTGGATAACTCAGCTCTCTTAGGAAGATGTGGGTGGCTCTGAAAAGAGCCTTTGGGTTTCTGGAGAAGAGCAAATGCGCCACTTTATCCTTCGGGTTCACTTGGTTTTAGCCTTGTGGCTGTCGGTCTTCTTGGGCAGCAGCACGGCCTGGATGTTGGGCAGCACGCCGCCCTGCGCGATCGTCACCTTGCCCAGCAGCTTGTTGAGCTCCTCATCGTTGCGGATGGCGAGCTGCAGGTGGCGGGGGATGATGCGCGTCTTCTTGTTGTCGCGGGCCGCGTTGCCCGCCAGCTCCAGGATCTCGGCCGTCAGGTACTCCAGCACAGCCGCCAGGTACACCGGGGCGCCGGCGCCCACGCGCTCCGCGTAGTTGCCCTTGCGCAGCAGCCGGTGCACGCGGCCCACGGGGAACTGCAGCCCGGCCCGCGACGAGCGCGACTTGGCCTTGGCGCGCGCCTTCCCGCCCTGCTTCCCTCGGCCCGACATCGCAGCGACTCAGCAGCAGCGCACAGAAAACAGGAACTCGCTCAGTCTCTGAGACACTGGGCGCTCTGCAGCCAACCATGCCTTATATACCGGCCCAGCGGATCGGCAGCGCCTGTTCTGATTGGCTGGAGAAAGGACTTATTCGAACAGCCAATAGGAAAGCGAATCGAGAGGCGCCCAATAGGAACGCTGGGCGCCGAGCTCTGGGATGAAGTCGGGCCAATAGCGGTGCGGCGATGTCGGCGGCGTCCTTATAAAAGCGGCTCCCCAGCTCTGGCCGGTACTGCTTATCTCTCTTGCTCGTGGTGAGCGCTGCTGTGAGAGGGAAGTGTTTCGCTACCATGCCTGAGCCAGCCAAGTCCGCTCCTGCGCCCAAGAAGGGCTCTAAGAAGGCGGTCACCAAGACCCAGAAAAAAGGCGACAAGAAGCGCAAGAAGAGCCGCAAGGAGAGCTACTCGATCTACGTGTACAAGGTGCTGAAGCAGGTGCACCCCGACACGGGCATCTCGTCCAAGGCCATGGGCATCATGAACTCCTTCGTCAACGACATCTTCGAGCGCATCGCCGGCGAGGCGTCGCGCCTGGCGCACTACAACAAGCGCTCCACCATCACGTCGCGGGAGATCCAGACGGCCGTGCGGCTGCTGCTGCCCGGCGAGCTGGCCAAGCACGCCGTGTCCGAGGGCACCAAGGCTGTCACCAAGTACACCAGCTCCAAGTAAATATTTGCTACAAATATCCGTTAACCCAAAGGCTCTTTTAAGAGCCATCCACGTTTTCAATAAAAGGGCTGTGAAATCAAGTAAGAAAAAGCATCTTTAAATTTATTATTTTCAACTTTTTCTTTAGAAGGAGGTTTTCTGGGCGGTGGGGGGGATTGAATTTGCACGCAATTAAAGGTTTATTTTGTTAAAATACTGTTCTCCAGTTAACTGCTTTAATGAACACCCATCAATTGCAATAGATATGAAACTTAACGGTGTTTTTAATTACTTGGGGGTGTTTAAAGTTTTCTTTTTTGATGCTCTTTTTCCATAACTTATCGTTCTCACAATCATCAGTGTCGTTTTATATGAGAGTAATACCTTGCTGTTGTAAGTTTTTCTTATATATGTTGTAGGCTGAAATATAAAATATTTTTCGTATTTTTCTAGTCAGGTGGGAATCAACATTATTACTACTGGATACTCATTCATGTACAGCACTGTAATAGTAAGATCTACCACTTGATGGTGCTGGGGGTTTGGGGTTTTTGTAGCAGAAGTGAGAGGTGAGTACAGTGCACTCTACAAGAAAAGAATTTATGTACAAACAAGTGACATTTATCTTAAGGTCTTGCCAGTAGCCCAGTGGTCAATACTCAAAAGTACTTTCTAAAATCTCCTTTATCGTCATCATTTATCTAAATAATTGTCTTAATACCGTTCATGTAATTTTTATGTTACAGAAACTTGCCTGGCTTCTGCCTGTTTTAGGGTCCCCTTGAAATTTAAAAAACACATGAATATTTTTTTTCTTTTTTACCTATCTGTTCTTTCTGCATTTTTCTGACAATTGAATACTAAGGAACTAGATACTCTGGGCTGGCTTTGTAAGCTATCAGTTTATCATAAAGCTACTTATTAGGCTCAAACTGCAGGCTTCCTGAGTCACGTCATCACAGTCTTGGATAATTACATGCCACCATAGATGCAGTGCCATTATCACTTTCAACCTGGATTTGAATAATCCTAAATTGCAAATATGTATGAACATAACATAATTCATACAGGGGCCAAACAATCACAAAAATGAAATTTCTAGTACTGACTTGGATGTTGTTTGGTACTGTAGGTAATGAGACAGGCCCCAGGTCTCTCATGAACCTGTCACATATTACCTAATAAAAGTTAATTTCAGTTTGATGGATTATGGGGACTTCTCAGATTGGATTTCAGATATCCAGTGGGAAGAGGCTCTCTCCATCCTCTTCTTTATCAGCTTGGAATGGTGTTTTGACATCTCTCCAGTGCTTTGGTGCAAACTGTGAAACTCAGGTTGCTTTTTCTAGGTGTCTGTATATGTCTAATACCTTAAAAGATTAATAAACCATGGTATACTCCAGTCTAGGCTTTTTAAGTGTGCCTGGGTCACTAGAAAAGCACAAAGAAGTGCT
Organism: Rhipidura dahli; assembly: GCA_013399225.1. NCBI lineage: Eukaryota > Metazoa > Chordata > Aves > Passeriformes > Rhipiduridae > Rhipidura > Rhipidura dahli. The sequence goes on from VXAC01004283.1 coordinate 12,377, forward strand.
CATATTTTGACAGTGATGGTGGGCACCAGAAGAATTGGTCGGTGGCTACTCTGCATAATCAGACATGTAAAAATAGCCCAGTTCAAACTACAGCTGTCAGGCACCAGCCCTGCTGCCTGATTTGAAGTAGGAGCTTAGTGATGCCTTCTGGCCTCCCAGCTCCTAAGTGTTCATTTTGCCTTTCCTGTCTCTCTGTGCTCCCTGTGGCACACTTCATTAGCAGCTATCACAGAAATTTGGAGGATTTTTTTTTAATAGATTATTTCAGTGTGGGAAATTGTTTCTAGGCCCATAAAACTCTTCACTCAACAGAAAACAAAATGTTGCTGATTGCTCCTTTCAATTTCAGTATGAATGATAAGGAGTATTAGGGGGTTCTAATGTGAACGTAGCATTTGATATCTGATATGATTGTAACACAACTCTTATTTTTCTAAGTGCTGAGAACAAAGTCTCTGAACTAACAAAGAGCTACTACCATGGAAACTGTTTTGAACTTGTTATTTTCACCAGAGGTAAAAGCAGTAGGATTTAAGCTGAGTAAAGATAACAAAACTTAAAAATTTCATGCCACAATAGGATGAACATTCACACTAGTGCAAATAGTGTGAAGATAAAATCATGACTTTCATATCATATGATTTTTTCATATGCAAATAAGGAGACAGAGGAGTTTCTTTACTGTTCTTTCCTGTTCATTTCAGAGTAGTGCTCTTTGTATCTTTAAACACAGCCTGCCCAGGATGCCATCACCCAGCACCAGTGGGATGGCACGGTGTTCAAATCCATCATCCTGGTACAGCAGGTGATTTTGCTGCTCTCACCTTGACTACGAAGGAAATCAGCAGATGCCACCTCAAACAGTTTTTCTGCCCTAGGTTCTTCCTTGAAGATGAGTTTCCAGTCTACAGAGTGAGTAGTGTCTTTATCCAACATGCAGCGCAGATAGAGCTGGGTGCCTCCAAAGAGGAGCTGCCTACCCCAAATTGTAACCCCAAATATATCAACCACCCATCACCCATCATTTTTGTAGAAGTATTTTTTTTTAGTATATTAAATTTGTGTCTCAAATGATCAGAGTGCCATTACAGTTTAGTCCCCTAGTAAATAACCTGCAAAAAAAAAGAATACTGAAGAGCAACACAGCCAGTTGCAAAACATTACCCTATTTTATTTTTACTAGAATAATAAAGTTAATATCATTCCTGGAAGAACATTTCTCTAGATGATCATCCCTGCAGTAAAATTTATATTTATTCATTGTCATGTTTAAAAAAGAAAACAGCCTCTCTTTTTATTTCTGCAAAAGTGAAATATACCAGCTGGGCAAACAAATAACTGCATTCTCTGCTTAACTGACTGAATCGTGAATCAGAAATGAGAAATAGATGCCATAAACCTTGACCAAAACCTGAACAAATCACACNATTGCCTGACACTCAGGACAAATTATTGCAATGTTAGTTTCTCAGAGGCTTTCTTTTCCACTTTAAATAGAAAATAATTTATTTTAAAATAATTATGGTTTCAGGAAAAAGTATTGACTGCAGCTAGGGAAAATTACACACCTTGATGTAATGTTTTCAGCCAATGATGAAAATCTGCCCAGTTCAGTGGTTAAATGAAAAAAATTGAGACTTCAGGTTCCAAAAAACTGATTTTAGGGTTATGCCATTCAGAGAACAGCACAGCTCAAGACGTGTCACAAATTTCACTGGAGAAGATGGCTGAAAGTAGATGGAAGGCAGCTGGGAACTCCTCCCTTCCCAACTCACACACCTACAAGGAAGGAAGAAGCATTACAGAAGCTCTTTCTTCAAGGACTGGGGTCACAGAACCAGAGGCCTGTGTAGGTGGAAAAGGTGTTTTGGGTTTTAGGTTAGGTTTCTTTCATGGCTACAAAGAACTGAATTATTTGACAGTAGTGCTACTGAAGTGGTTCAAAGTCCAAAAGCCTTCCTTGTCAAAAACAATAGTAGGTATTAATCACAAATATTCATCCTTTCATTTTTAACTCTGAAAATCTCAGGAAACAATTCTGGGCATACTTCTATTTCACATTGTCAGGACAATTAATCAGAGACAAACACCAGAGGTTTATGTCCAATAAGGAGACAGAGGAGTTCTGTTACTTTATATGAATAAAGGGAGAGGCCATGGGGCATTTCCCATGGGGTCTCTCAAGTTCTTGGAGGACACAGCCTCCTTTTTATCCTGATTTTCTGGCTGCATTTCCCTCTCTCTTTCCCCACTGGCTGAGGTACTTGAGAGGTACAGACTTCCTGAACTACTCAGTAAAGACCTCCTTCTAATGTGCAGCCTTCCCCCTATTTTTTTCTTTTTCCTTGTATCTCTGTACTTTTTCTCTAAACCCAGAGATTTAACACAGTCTCAAGTGAATAAGAGTGTTTCAATTGGTGGAATTCCCATGGAATTTATGGTTCCTCCCACTGCTTCTTTCACCTCTCAGTATCTGGCTTTATCTACAGCAGGCCCACAGTTTGTTTGCAAAGACACCTCCTTCTCACTCCTTTCAACATCTAGAAAATAAGTAGATCGAAAAGAGTTACAGGACAGATAGGAATTCTAATCACACATAAAATCCACAACTTTTTTGTACCTGTAATCCTACTTGTATTGCATGTAGATTGTTTCACTTGCAAAGGTCATAGGGAAATGGAAGAAATAATTCCTGAAATAAAAAGAGAGTGCACATGGTTACATCTGAAATCTGGACTTCAGACAGATTAAAGGATATTTACCTCCCTTTATGCAGCATCAGAGCTGTGAAGAAATACGCACATCTCTGGTATGCATCCTCTTTTCCTTTTGTAGCAAATAGCAGCCACTGCAACAGCAAACAATCTGAAAACTCCACATGATCAAGTTGTTTTGGTTTTTCTTCCCTTACGCTCTTGGGACACAGCAAGAGGTGAGTCTTTAGTCATCCCAGTTAAAAAGGAAAACAAAAATTACCACAGGAATGGCATCCAATCTTCCATTACATCAAAATATGCTTCAAAAAGAGCTGCCCCCACCTGTGCTCCGAAAACCAGCAGACTGGACCGACTGCATCACAGGCAAACCTGGGTGCCTGGACTCAGCTGAGCTGGCTCAGGAAGCCAAGTTTAACTGAGTCAGTTCCACAGTCTGCATGCCAGGGCTTTTGAAATGGCTGCTACACATCCCATGGAAGAAGTGAGATGGTCACATTTCACTGGCAGATGTAGCTGCTGGAGTTTTAGCTTTAAGTGATGCTTACATGTCAAGCAAAACCTCACAGGCTCTGTATGTATTGTACTTCAGACTTACCATAGCAGCTCACATTTCTCAGCAGGAAATGACATGGTATAGAGAACAGGGGGAAACACCAGACAACTGCAAAAGAGCTGGGATTAATTTACAGCATTTATCTGAACTGAATAATATCTGCTTTTCTGCTTCATCCTACAGGTTTATTTCTTGACAACGGAAGAGTGAAAAATACTTTAACTGGGGGCTGGGTTGAAACTGGAGGGGAAATACGTTGCTTTTGGACATAAAAATCCAGGGCCCTGCTCTGGCCTCCCAGGAGATACCTGACCCTTTTCTTTCCCTTCTCCCTTGCTGTTCCCAGGGCTCTCTTGCCGTGCAGGAGCTTGGAGGAAGCCTCAGAGCAGCGTAACCTGATGAGTGCCCCTAACCACCCCCATTCCCAGTGTGAAGTCCTGCTGCATCCCGTGTTACTCCACCGTTTCCCTCCTCCCGAAGGTGGATTAGTCTTTAAATCACCGTCCCTGGCACCGGCGCAGGGAGCAGGAAAATATCTGCTTGTCAGGGCCAGACCAACAAACCCAAAGTGTTTCCTTGTCGCTGGAGAAATGATGGTTCCTGGTGGGAACCGGCCACTCTGTTGCTCACCTACCCCTTCTCCCCTGCCCCCGCTGTATTTATGCAACATCGGGATAACTCAGCTTTAGCCCTGCCCTCCTCCTTAACGAGCCCAAATGAAACTCGTGCCATTAAATCATAAAACGCAAAACAAAAAAAACCCAAAACCAAGCCAGGCACGAATTCGCATGAGATTCATTCGTTTTAACGCACAGCCAGCTCGTCAGTCCGGGAGCCGCTGTGCATCCCGCCGATCCAAACTGTGCACAGACTCCTTGCCTCGAGCACGGCGGGTGGAGAAGGGGATGCGGCATCAGCAGCAGGAGACCCACCGGCAGGGGAGAGGCGGGCGGCATGGGGGGGTTGCGATGCTCTCTCTGTCCCACTGGAGGTGCTAAGTGCTCCCATTAACCCAGGGGGGCATTTTTATCTTCCTCTCCCGTTCTGCTGTGGCAAAAACAAGTTATTGTCCAAGAAAGATCCGGGAGTCCATCTGTGCCGATTACAGGAGACTGTCGGTGTTCACACCAGCATTGTTAGAAAGTACACACGTTTTCAAAACAATTCTGCCCACTTAACCCAGTTTTGGTAAACATCATCTATAGAGCATCTTCACAAGAGCATCTGGCTGTACAATATACATTAGAGGTCCTGGGGCCCTTCATAATCTAGACCTCATGCAGCCTTTTCTTTATTTTATGGCTTTATTTCCCATGCATGTAATTAAAAACAACAACTGCATAATGACTAAACACGCTCTTTAGCAGAAAAAAATAAGAGGAATGATTACAATAATAATAATTAATTATATATCTTCTTGACTCTTACCGTTGTGCTCTTCGTATCCAAGCATTGTTTTATAAGGGAAAAAAACCCATTACATTGTTCTCTTGGAATTTTCTACAAACTAGAATTTATTTAATCCCAGTCAGACATCTGGGTGATGCACCCACGGTTTTTCTTACAAGTCATTCCCACTGTTTGCTACAGTCCAGTATGCAGAGGAGAGTTTCATTATGTGGCACAGGGTGATGCAGAGGGGAGATCAGTGCAGACTTCCTTCCCCTGTGGAAGGGTAAATTTATCACCAACTCAGTGTTAGGAAAATTAAACTCAGTGAACCCCAGGTCACAGATGTTAACTCACATCTCTTTTTCCCTATACTGGAGGAGAGAGATGGGAAAAAAATACAGTCATGTTGAAAACTGCTCCCATTGCTGCAGTGCTACAAACTGAAAAAAAATAAAAGAGGCTCATGGAGTCAAGAAGCTGCTGGCCTCTGTGGCCAGGAGTCTGCACGAGGTGCTAAGAGAAAAATAAGCCAGGAGAAGCTCCACTAATGCCAGAAGGAAGTCGGAAGCCAGCAGGACAGCACCAAAGCAGAGAAACATACTTGAAAGCAACACTGTGACCTTCTGTATGTAAGAGCAGCAACTTTTCTAAGAATTACTCTCTTTCTCCCAAAAGGAAGTGCTGGCTCGAAATTCCCCACACCCCAGGGAAAAGAGGGAATGGATGCAATGGTAAATGCCACAAAACGGAAATAAAAATCAATGGTGCTCTTTCCAGTGTAATACAGGGATCACCACCGTAGTGGCACATCACATCAGACTGCTCCCTGGGAACACTGGCAGCTCCTCCCTGCCTGAAAATTTTCCCTGGTGTTATACAACTGCCGAGGGAAGCTGGTGGGACTCCTTCATATATGAGTATTAACACAGCAAAAATGGATCAGTCAGGGGCCCGAGGCTAGAACACCCCTCTTGTTGTGAAACAATTTGTTCAAGGTCACTGCCAGGACTGCATGATTTTATTCAGGACCTTATTTTTTTGTGCGCAAGATTTGCTTCCCTTCTCACTCCCCTTTCTCTGAAATATGATGTTGCAATAGCGATCAGCTCCTATTTAGTACTCTCAAAGAAAAGAAATAATCCAGGCTTTAATGGTGTCCTATAATATATACTGAACAGAGCATTACAGCAAAGTAGGAGCTGGTTGGCCAAGACGTGATATTTACACCATTATAAAACCCCTACTTGCCACTGCTAATATATTGAAAATATCAGAGTTTTTAAAGCACAAAATAACATTAGACAATTAAATTCTAAAAAGGCATTAAGAAGGTAAGTTAATGTCGGTGAAAAAACGAATACATTATTTAAAAAAAGGAAACTAACATTCAGACAACCCCAGTACAGAAACAGGGAGACTGGAACTGAGTGTGGCATAACTGAAGGCTTGTAGAAGCAACTTACTTATTTCTGTCAGCATTTACTAAATAACCCAAAACTACAGTGACTCAACCCTTTGTGACCAACGTGGACGGCTCTGAAAAGAGCCTTTGTTAGTTGATTAGGCTCACTAAACATTTACTAAGTTTTAGCGGTGCAGCTTGTAAGTTTAGAAAAATGACCTTTCCAATAAGCACGAGAACTCCCATGTTCTTATGCATTTTCCTGGATATTAGTGACAACAAGGTCTTTTAAAAGAAGCGACTATATTTAACACGTGAGATAAAGGGATGGTCGGGAGGGGCGCTACGAAAATAGTTGCATTTGCAAAAAGGATTTCTCAGAAAAAATAATAGCAACTTAGCTCTTTAGTGATTTTGTGGGTGGCTCTGAAAAGAGCCTTTGGGTTTCTCTTGGTAAATCCTCGCGGGCTTGGTCCTTCGGCGCTCACTTGGCTTTAGCCTTGTGGCTGTCGGTCTTCTTGGGCAGCAGCACGGCCTGGATGTTGGGCAGCACGCCGCCCTGCGCGATCGTCACCTTGCCCAGCAGCTTATTGAGCTCCTCGTCGTTGCGGATGGCGAGCTGCAGGTGGCGGGGGATGATGCGCGTCTTCTTGTTGTCGCGGGCCGCGTTGCCCGCCAGCTCCAGGATCTCGGCCGTCAGGTACTCCAGCACAGCCGCCAGGTACACCGGGGCGCCGGCGCCCACGCGCTCCGCGTAGTTGCCCTTGCGCAGCAGCCGGTGCACGCGGCCCACGGGGAACTGCAGCCCGGCCCGCGACGAGCGCGACTTGGCCTTGGCGCGCGCCTTCCCGCCCTGCTTCCCTCGGCCCGACATCGCAGCGACTCAGCAGCAGCGCACAGAAAACAGGAACTCGCTCAGTCTCTGAGACACTGGGCGCTCTGCAGCCAACCATGCCTTATATACCGGCCCAGCGGATCGGCAGCGCCTGTTCTGATTGGCTGGAGAAAGGACTTATTCGAACAGCCAATAGGAAAGCGAATCGAGAGGCGCCCAATAGGAACGCTGGGCGCCGAGCTCTGGGATGAAGTCGGGCCAATAGCGGTGCGGCGATGTCGGCGGCGTCCTTATAAAAGCGGCTCCCCAGCTCTGGCCGGTACTGCTTATCTCTCTTGCTCGTGGTGAGCGCTGCTGTGAGAGGGAAGTGTTTCGCTACCATGCCTGAGCCAGCCAAGTCCGCTCCTGCGCCCAAGAAGGGCTCCAAGAAGGCGGTCACCAAGACCCAGAAAAAGGGTGACAAGAAGCGCAAGAAGAGCCGCAAGGAGAGCTACTCGATCTACGTGTACAAGGTGCTGAAGCAGGTGCACCCCGACACGGGCATCTCGTCCAAGGCCATGGGCATCATGAACTCCTTCGTCAACGACATCTTCGAGCGCATCGCCGGCGAGGCGTCGCGCCTGGCGCATTACAACAAGCGCTCCACCATCACGTCGCGGGAGATCCAGACGGCCGTGCGGCTGCTGCTGCCCGGCGAGCTGGCCAAGCACGCCGTGTCCGAGGGCACCAAGGCTGTCACCAAGTACACCAGCTCCAAGTAGGGCGTCTCGGACCGTCACTTTTAACCCAAAGGCTCTTTTAAGAGCCACCCACATTTTCAAAAAAAGAGCTTTAATTTCTTTGTTTTAATTACATTTTTTCATAGCATGTTCACTCATGCTTAAAAGGTCGTGTATGTTCAGCCCCAAATACCGAAAAACTCCTGTAATACATCAGTGTAAAAATGTAAACTGTACTTAATTCCTATTTCACGTTTTTAGATTTGTATCTGAATTGTTTTACCTGCCCTACTGAGCTCACATGGTGCCGACGAGCCTCCATTTAACTTGTTCTGCGTGCGTATCTTCAAGTGGCAGCTGTTCAAAGGGCACCTTCTCTGTCCTGTCCCTCTCCCGTGTACTGGGAGTCCACAAATGTCCTTTCTGAAATTAGAGAATAGAAAATGTCTAAGTGCTTTCTCCCTCCGATTCGACCGGATTCAGCCGTGGTCTCTCCCCTCTCCTATCCATAACACAGTCAAATGCCATGTATTTCAAGTGTCTTCAAGAATTTAACTAATATTTAGGGAAACAATTTTTTCGTCCTACATTTCCTTGGTCTTCCCGATCTGAAAAATAAAATTTGTTAAAAACAAGTGCCTTAAATTTTAAATTTAACTGTTACCAATTAAAACGTTTTATTATTTTAAGAATACAAGTAGTCGTTAGTTAATGACTGCAGAACTGAATAGTGTTCATATAAAGTGATTTCTTAGTCCCTGCTGCCCCCTTTGGGTGTTTCTGAATTTTGTCCTTTTTTTTTTTTTATTTTACAGCATCAGGTTAAGATCTCCGATTTCGATATGTTGGAAAATTTGCAAATACAGATGAGAAACTGGTCCCGGGGGAAAAGCAGGACTTAAGAGGACCGAAAAGTTAAATAATGGACAAAAAAAAACCACAAGAGAGAAAGCTCCTTAAATTTTAGAATTGGCGGCTCTTAAGACAGTCTCTACCTGACAGGGATTGGAGGCAGCACACGTAGACCCAAAGGCTCTTTTCTTTCAAAAGCTTCTACATACACAATGAAAATGGCTGCAGCGTTGGTCTATAATGGGCATGGTTTATATTATTAATTTTTTTTTAGATTGTAACACTATGCACTTATAGCCCCCGCTTCTCCATTTTTTTTTGAGTCTCATTTTACTGAACTGCTGCTTATAAGAAAATATTCTTTTATAAAACCCCATAAGAATATAAACTGCATTTATAATTCATCCTAGAGGCTTTGCTTCGTAAACAGTGGGTGAGGGAGACAAAATCGGAGGAAGAAGTGAATGTGTTAGTTTAAGGGCGGTAAGCAGTCTCAAGCTGAATTAGGTTTATATCCCTATGACTGTGCCTGACGACACAGCTTTTAGGGGGGAGGAGGGGCGACTATATAAACGGACTACCTGCAGTTGTCCCGGGTTAAACAAGGCACTTTAAAATCTGTTTGGTTGCAGATACATTAAAAAATTCCTGGGGCTCATTGCAAATTTTATTGCCAAATCAAAGACGTACTTATGTACAAGAAAACTTTTAAAACACTTTCTGTGTATCGTGCATGAGCTCTTCAAGAAAACTTGAAAAACACTTTCTGTGTATCGCGTAGGAGCTCTTCACATAAGCCTAATATTTTATTATAGACACCCATCCAGCCCCTAAACCGCCCCTTCCTCCCTTACCCGCCCCAAAAATTACCACATTTGCGTTGAAACAGTGCTTCAGCTCTTTTTCTTGCTTATTTGGTGGCTCTTAAAAGAGCCTTTGGGTCCGTATAGGTTGCCTCCGATCCTGGCCAGGGAACGGATGCGGTAAAAACTTAAGCACGCTCGCCGCGGATGCGTCGGGCCAGCTGGATGTCCTTGGGCATGATAGTGACGCGCTTGGCGTGGATGGCGCACAGGTTGGTGTCCTCGAAGAGCCCCACCAGGTAGGCCTCGCTGGCCTCCTGCAGAGCCATGACGGCCGAGCTCTGGAAGCGCAGGTCGGTCTTGAAGTCCTGCGCGATCTCGCGCACCAGCCGCTGGAAGGGCAGCTTGCGGATCAGCAGCTCCGTGGACTTCTGGTAGCGCCGGATCTCGCGCAGCGCCACCGTGCCGGGCCGGTAGCGGTGCGGCTTCTTGACGCCGCCCGTGGCCGGCGCGCTCTTGCGGGCCGCCTTGGTGGCCAGCTGCTTGCGGGGCGCCTTCCCGCCCGTCGACTTACGCGCCGTCTGCTTCGTGCGCGCCATCGCCCAGCACCGACCCACACGAAACACTCGCGCCCTGCACAACTCACACTTGTCACTACTCTAGCAGCTCCCAGCCGCCGCTATTTATAGCCCGGCGCCCGCGCCGATTGGCCCCCGCGCGAGACCGGCCGGCTGCCATTGGACCCTTCGCGCGAGCCCGGGGAAAGGCCCCGCCTCCGGGGCGGGACACGCGCGCGCTCTCCTCGCCCCGCCCCTGCCCCCTTCGGCCGGCGGGCTGCAAGGCGGAGGGAGGGGCGGCGGCACCGCAGGCGGGCTGTGCAGCGCCGGCTTGTAGCTCGCGCCTCGGGCTCGCTTTCCTTTTTCCAAACCCGCTCCGCTCGCGTTCATCCCCGGCCTCGGGACCGCTGCCATCGGTAACGGCCGATGGTAACCCCGAGGGCCCGCGGTTTCTTCCCGCTCAGTAACCGCGTTCGTTTTGGGGCCGCGGCAGAAAGGCTGAAGGCGCAGGCGGCAGCTGCCTTCCCTGCCCAAGCCGAGCTTTCCCGGC
>VXAC01004283.1:23227-35316 GCA_013399225.1 Rhipidura dahli
CAAAAAAAAAAACCAAAAAAAACAAAAGAAAAAAAAAAGAGAGACAGCAAAGTTCAAATCACTAAAGCAACACCTCTCTTACTGAAAACGCGGTGACACTTAAATGAGCCTTTAAGTCCCGGAGGTCTGGCACAGGGCGCAGGAGCAGTTTACTTGGAACTGTTGTTCTTGGTTAGAGCCTTGGTGTCCTCAGAGTTGCGTGTTGCTTTCCACTGCCAGCTGTATGCTCCCTTCGGGTGTGGGGCGATTAACGACATGGGATTGAGGAGCAGTGTGAGTTCTCGTGGGCTGTAGAGAAATGTAGTTGTAGCCCCAGAACCACATACGCAGAAATTTGTGTTTCCTGGGTATCAAATCTAGCGTTTTTTGCATGGCACAGAGAGATGCAGATACCGCGGGCGCAGAGCGAAGCGATGTATGTGTCCATCGGCGCCGATGAACGCGTGTGTGTCGGGGAAGAGCAAAGAGAAGTGTTTGTCGTTTGAAGCGCAGAGGGGTGCGTGTGTCATCGGGAGAGGAGAGACGTGTGCGCTGATTGAGGTGTGTGCCTGCCGGTACAAAGTGATTTGTATTTCTCTCAGCGCGGGGCGATGCATGTAGAGGGAAGCATCAGAGTGCTGTGTCCGTTCGTCGGGGATCAGAATGATCCCTCCGTCGTGGAGGAGCAGGACGATGCGTGCGCTAGCAGGCACTGAATAGTGTTTGTCAGCAGGTGCAGAACGATCTGTGTTTTTGCTGGGATCAGGAGGTACCGTATGTCGTAGGGAGCAGAGCGATGCACGTCGGGAGGTGCTGGGGGCTCTGTCTGTCGGGACGTAAGGGTAATGTGGATTGAGGGCGCCTAGCGATGTGTTTCTGGCAGCGGATGGGGAATGTGTGGGGATGACGCAGGGCGATACGTTTCGGCAGACTCAGAGATACGAGACTGTCGTGCGCTGCGTGCATCGTCGGACGCAGAGAGATTTGTTTGTAAAGCAGTGCAGAGCGATGTGCTTTCCTTCGGGAACGAAGCGAGATGTGTGTAAAGCGGCGGGCAGCAATGTGTGTGTGCGGGAGGAGCGGCATGATGCGTGTGTCATTGGGAGGAGAGTGGTGCGTGTTTCGGGAGGCGTAGAGCGATAGCAGCGCCTGTGCACCGTCGGCGCGGATGATGGTGGCGCCGAGGACTGTAAATCTAATTTGTTTTTCGGGGCGCACAGTCTTTTTCGGGATCATAGAACTATGTGTATGTCAGACACACCCTGTGTGGGTGTTTGCATATCGTTTAGTGGTAAACATAACGTGGAACTTTTAGGAAGTGAAGGATGTGTACGGTGAACGAAGTAGAGTACTGAAACACAGCAATGGGCTGTAGAGAGAAGTGGTCACTGTAAAAAGTACCCCGTGCTGCGACTCCCGAGCGCTTGGAAGGAGACATCAGGTCTCCTTTCTCCCGCCCCTTGACGTCGGAGTGAGTGTGTTGTGCAATTCACTAGATCATAATTTACCAGTTCCATTCCGTATTTCTTCGGTCGTGCTTGGACAGACGAGCCGCGACAGCGCAGCGAGGGGTGACAGCCTTCTGCATTTTCGTGCTCCCGTTTGCCCAGCACGGTACTGCCTGTCCCTCCCGCCTTGCCCGATGCTCAGTCGGCGGTCGGACCCATCCCCGCTCAGCGCAGGGGAGACGAGCTGGTCACGAAGGTGCCTGCTGCGATCAGGAGCTCGGCGGCAGAGCTCCGTCTAAAACCGCGGCTCTTTCTGCTCTGGCCCCGGCGCCGCGTCCCGCCGTGCTCTGCCCGCTCCGGGCTTCTCTCCGCGCCCGGCTTTGAGACTGAGATGTTAATTAAACACACATGCCCGTGACGAATTTGTATCTATCCTATCTGACTATTTCTTTCTAGAAACATTGGGTTTAAAGGGGTAAATTATCTTCTGTTTCTTGAATCGCCGCAGGAAGCCCATGAACTGTCATACTCATGACCCCCAAATTAACCTTTAGAAGGCTTCCGAGGTCCGTGCGGAAACAGACGAGTCGTACAGAGTCCCAGTCGTGTCCCGGAGCAGCTTCTTTCCCCAGCCGCTGCATCCTGGCTAGCCCGTCCTGTCCAGGAGGGACCGCAGTGTGGCTGACAGCAAACCTGCCCCTTCTTTTCCTCTCGGTACCAAGTCTCCGTCTTGACTGGGTGCTGAATGAAAAGCGATTGTACGTGGAAGTTTTTTAAGTGTGGGAACTGCTGAAATAAATGCCGTGTCTTATCTTGTATGGAAGTATTGGATTCCTCCTCAGATCCTCCCCGTCCCTCCATTTGTCGCTGCCGAGATCTGTGGCGGAGCGCAATACATACGGAAAACAGCCAGAAATAGAGAAATCGGGTAGGGGAACCTGCGACGGTCAGGCTCTGGGCTGAACCACAGCAGGACCCCGACTGTCAGTCTTTTTGCTCGTCCCCTGCCTTCACCGTCTACATTTTCCCGTGCTGGTCCGGCATCCTTCATCCTCTCTCCGCGGCGACTGCAACTGCAGCTTCGGGCCCCGTGCCCTCACGGCCGTGGGACGGATGTCTGGCCGGAGCCTCCGGCACAGCCCGCAGCGAAGGGACGGCTCGGAGTTCTTCGTGTCCCTTCGCTTCTTGTGGCACGAAGGAGTCCGAGCAGGCAACGTCGGCGCATCCCGGCACTGTTCCCTTCAGCAGCCCAAACCCTCCTCCACACAACGTCTGCATCACGGGCAGACTGCCACTTAGGAGCACACTCCACCCCATCCCCTTCTGTCAGTAGCACACCTGCGCACAGATTTGGCAGGGAAGCCACACTTCGCCTAATCAACACATTGGTTATCACTAATTGATTTTCTGTGTTACCCTTAGTTTTCCAATAACAGTTTCATACAGTCTCTTAAGGTGAAAATATCGTGGCACGAGATGGGGATAAAGTTCCTCTTCTCAGTGATGGTACAAAGTGCGTTATCCTCTCAAAACTATGGCAACCATCACTGACATCGACAAATATTTAACCAACAAGTTTAACACTTTTGCTTGCATATGAGCTACAAAAGTCTCACTGCCCCGGGATTTTATTTTTTTTTTAATTGAGATGAAGAGAATCTAAATTAAGACACTCTTCTTGATGGATTTTTGCAGACATGTCATCTCTCTGCCACTGATCGCCTGCTAAAGTCCTCTCCCGAGCAGGCACTGGTGGATACGGTATTTTGCATGGGGAAAAAAGAAAAGTGCCCTGGAAAAGATGGTGAGTAACAGCTGGGATCAGCACCAGAAGGCATGTTTAAAAACAAAAAAACGAAAACCAACACCAACAAAAAAACCCACAACACGCAAATAGCCCCAAACAACAAAAAATCCCTACAAACAAACAAACCCAAAAAAACAACCCACAAACAAACAAACAAACAAAACCCCACCATCACAACAAAAAAAATACACTAAAAAAAACAATTCAAAATCAGTTTTTCTTTGGGAGTTGCTTATCAAACTGCACCTGTAAGGAACAGAACCATAAGAGCCCCCAAAGTTAGTTTGATGTCTTTCTAGGCAAAAAATCTATGAAGATCTGTAAACGAGTAAGCTGAACCCATTGCTCAAGGTGGATGTTCAAACCTGATATCAAGGAAATGGGAACGGCAAGGACAAAGAAAAACATTTGCACATTTAAGACAGGGATTTTAATGCCCTTTTGTTTTAGTAAAGTTTTGTATTTTTTGCAGGAGCAGCCCGCAGAGACATTTGACCACTGTTCCTCTCCTAAAGCTTTCTGTGCTTTATGGAAGAACTGATTCCCTGAACACTGCATGACATTTGGAAGGGAAGTTGGTACCCATCGTCAGTCCCACACAATGGAAAATCCAACTCTGGGCTAATGGTGCAGAGTAAAAATGCTTTATTCATCACAGTGACAATATACAGGCAGATTTCATTGCAGTTCTGCTTGTACTTTTGCATCCAAAATGATTCTGTCCCCGTAAGGGAAACACACTTGTTGTTGGTTGGATATTCTTTCTCCTTTTTCCTTTGCCAGACTTGAAGATTAGTTGTTTTTCAAGTTTTCTCAAGGTCTTGCTTCTGAAGAAGAACTTCTGCTGCTCCCCACAAACCTTGCTGAACTTCTTTGTTCACCTAAGAATGTATTTAACAAAGCTAAATTAGATTTAACAGAGAGCCTTCTCCCCTTTCAAATTGCCGTAACTTAAACATCTGTCCTCTTCAAGTCTATTAGTGATGATAGCAGAGATACTGAAGAATGAAATTAAAATTCATCCACTTCCAAACAGTTCCTGAGACATCATCCTGATCCCACACAGATCACTTTTTCTGGCTCAACATACCATCACTTTCTCAGACATCTGATACTGGGAAAATATCAGGCTCCCCTTGAGTTGCATAAAGGGGAGAAAGAGAGGGGCCCTTATTAATGTATGTAGCTATCTGAAGGGAGGGGCCCTAGAGGATGGAGCCAGGCTTTTCTCAGTGGTGCCAAGAAACAGGACAAGAGGTAGAAACTGATGCACAGGAAATTCCACCTAAATATACGGAAGAAGAACTTTACTGTGTGGCTGACAACACACTGGAACAGATTGCCCAGAGAAGTTGTGGAGCCTCCCTCAGTGGAGATATTCGAGAACCACCTGGAACTAATCCTGCGCAATGGGTATGAGGATTATCCTACCTGAGCAGGGAGGTTGGTCCAGATGACCCACTGTGGTCCCTTCCAACCTTTCCCAGCCTGTGGTTCTGTGATATATTGCTGCCAACCTTCAACATTACATCTGCTTCTACAAATACTGACTTCAAAGTATCACAGGTATCAGCAATAATGGCTATCATCCTGTTCTGCCTGTTCTCTTCTCTTCCTCTGCTCCTTCTGTCATTCTTCCTAACCACCTCACCCATCTGGAGATGCCTTCTGTTTGTTATTCCCTGGAAGTTACTACACATCCACAATTTCTCATCCCCACTCACCCTTGCAGAGAAGGACTGTTTCTTCCTCACAGCATGTGAGCAATGGCTGTTGTTACCAAACACGTAGCATCCAACTCTTCCCTGTTGCATCAAATGTCCAGATGCCTGATTTATGGCCCTGAAATGTGGTTTTGAGCTGCAGCAACTCAGCCAAGGAGTGTGCTGGACATCGTTATGGTCAGTCTAGACAGAGAAGAGAAGCCTAGGATGGGTATTCTAAAGCACTAGGCAGGACAGGCTATTTCTTTCTCCACCTAAACAGAGTGGTAAACCATCTCACTACCTCTCTTCAAGTTATCTGGGTGAGATGGACAAAGGAGAGAGATAAGAGGCAAATGCATCATATCTTGAGGAGATAAAGACATCCCAGGGGGACCAGTGAATCAAAGCTGAGCCGCCCTGACCACCTGCCTTAAGAGTCTGTGTGTCCCAGTGATAGTTTGGCAGCATCCTGCAGGGAAGTAGGTGCTGGTGATTACCCCACATTTTCCTCTGCAGTGATCCTACCAAAAGGTGGGGCAGCAAGTGTTCTCATGAGCTAGGTTAAGAGAAAGAATCATTGAAAATTAGATATGTCATAGTTACATCCCACTGATTTCGCTGATCTCATTCTGTGAATGAAATTTGTTTATTCTGTGAATACTGGGGCTGCATGCAGAGAAGCTTCCAGAAGAATCTCCAAGGCCTGCAGTGCTTGGGGTTTTTTTACTGAGGAAGGAGAAGAAGGAAACAGCAGTTAGGGACTGTAGGAAACAACCAAAGTGGCTCCTGGGAGCAAAAACCCACAATGACTTCCTGAAAAGGGAGGACTACAAGCTCGTTTTGAAATGCATAGATCTTCCCATCCTCAAAATATCTGGGAAGGACCCATGGATATCAGCTTTGCAATGTCTCAGCTTTCTTGTCAGTGCTCACCTGCAATGCTCTGATGCTCATTTATCATAACCTCTAAGGAGTAAGAGTAGCTCAGATGCCTTCCACACTTAAAATACTGCAGTTAATTGCCCTCTTCCCATCTTTGTAGCTTTGCTTTCTACCATCACTTGTAGGTCTTCTGAGCCAAGACACCAGGCAGCTAAGAAGTAACTCATCCACTCAGTCTCTGCCTGTAATGCTTGTGGCTTGCAGGAGATGGTACAGGACAGTTCAGTTCTGCAAAAAGGTGTACCACTTGTAACTTTTCACTTCACCCCAGCAAACGGAAGTCAGACTGCTGCAAAACAGGCAGAAGTCAAAAACAGATATGTTTTTCTTACCATCTTGAAATGGGAATATAATGTCAGCCACGTGTTGTTGCAGTCCCCTTTGCTGAGGATGTTTGTGGGGTGCATGGCCTAGGAAAGAGAGAGCTGCTCTCTCCTGGAGCAAAGGGCAAGCAGCAGCAGTCCAGACAAGCCCCAGGTAACAAAGTGAGCACCAGCGAAGGAAATGTCCCCTACAGGTGACTTCTGATTAAATCACTGATATACACACATAAATTAATCCAGTACAGTAGCACTTTCATACACATTGCATTTATATCACATTGTAATATTAAATATTAAAAAGAAGCATAGTAATTTGACTGATTGAGTGATCTGAACCTATTCTTGGAGTTATCCCTTAACTGAGCTCAGAAGTTATCAAAAACTTTGTAGTCTGGAATGATCAAGGAACATTTTCACTCTTGCTTTGAATCAAAATAAAACAGTTTTAAAAATCTGAGTGTGTTTGTAAGAAATTAATTAAAAAAAAAAAAAAAACAAGCTGTGTCTGTGGGTCCCCTTGTAATACCTAAATTTCCTGCCTAATGCCTACTCTGGTGACAGATTTTTTTTTATTTTAAGAGATTGCTCTTTTATCTGGGGCCTTTAAATCTCTATGAACACAGAATTTTTTGTCATGGGGAAGAGTCCTTTGCTGTAAATTGAACAGTATTTCAGTAATTATAAGTTCTTTCCTATTAAGACATGAAGTTTTCTAACTCATGTAACATTGTGTTATGGTTTAGATAAACATATTTTTAAATAAAATCCATCATGCATGGACAAAATATGTCTTTTAAATCACCCGAAGTCTGCAATTACATTGAGGGCAGATTTGAGTTGCCTTGAGCAACTCTGTGACTTTATTTATGGGGTTTTTTTTTGTACCAGGGGCACCCATAAGTCCAAATGAATTTGTCTGCACAACACACATCAAGTATGACTGCTCAGTAGCACAAGCATCAGGAAGGGCTTGAGAAAATAGTGAAGTTACTGTGCAGCCTTAGGCAGGCCCATGTGAAAAACACGTTAATGGGGCTCTGCAGCTACAGGCCCAGTGCATGACTCGATCACCCTGTTTGAAGCATGCATATGTAGGCTGCAGTCCTGCCTCCCCAGCTGCAGCTGTAAGATGGGGGTCTCCATATATCCTCCTGAAAAACCACTGAGAGTCAGTCACAATCATAGCCCACCCAGGGAGGTCAATCACAAAGCTGAAGTGCTGAAACCGATGGCTAAAAACTGTTCAGAAGGGTCAGGAAAGAAGGGTGGGGGCAGGTTGTGCTCTATTTAAAAAAAAAAAAAAGGGGGATTGATTGCACAGAACTGTCTTAGAAAAACAGTGATGAACAGTTGAGAGCTTCTGGGTAAAAAATTAGAGGCCAAGTCAACAAAGGAAACCTCACAGCTGGTACTTAGCACAACCCACCCAATCAAAGGGAAGAGGATATTGATGAAGCTTCTTTCTTCATCTATAAGTGCCATAATATTCACAGGCTCCTGTTGGGGAACATCAATCAACCTCATATCTGCTGGAAAAGTGGCACAGAAAGCTGTGAGCTATCCAGGAGGCTCCTAGAGCATGTTGAGGATAATTTTTTAGCCCAGGTGAAAGGAAGCCCAACCAGAGGAGAACCACTAGTTGACCTGTTCTTGCCAACAAAAATTAACTAATTGAAGACGTCAAGATTAGTGGTAACCTGGGCTGCTGCCTAAGCCCAGACCTATCACAAATTTGAGGGATATGGGCCAGGCAAACCATAAAGACAAGACCCTTAATTTAGTAAACATTCAGTTGCTTAAGAAAATAGGGGATGGAAACCCCTGGGAAACTGCCCTAAGGGATAAAGGAGCAGTACAGCCCTCAAAGATATTTAAGGACATTTGTCTTGTGGAACAGATGCACTTGACTCCCACATGTGAGAAAGCAGGCCAGGAAGGTGGAAGACCAATATGCGTGAGTGAGGACCTTCTGGTCAAACTGAAATGCAAGAAATAAATGCACAGGCAGTGGAAGCAGGGACACATGTCGTGGGAAGAATGTAGAGTGCTGTCCAGGTGTGTAAAGATGGAATCAGAAAAGCTGAAGTACATTTGGAACTGAACGTGGCAAGGGATGTGAAGAATAATGAGGGTTTCTGTAGGAACACTGATCAGAAAAGAAGGACTAAATAAAATGTGGCCCCCTATAAAAAGACAGGAGATTTAGTGACTACTGGCACAGAGAAGACTGAGGTACCCAACAAATTTTTTGCCTCAGTTTTCCCTGGCAGTCTCTTTTTCCCATCTCTAAAGTCCATGAAACTCAAGGCATAGATTGGGGGAACAAAGTCCCTCCTATTGTAAGAAAAGATCAGGTTCAAGATCATCTGAGGAACCTGAATATGTATAGATCCATGGCACCTAAGGAGACTCATCCCAGGGTCCTCAGGGAATACAGTTGCAATAGAGATATTGTTTAATATTTTCATCAATTAAATAGTGGGATCGAGTGCACCCTCAGCACATTTGTGGATGACACCAAGCTCAGGGGTGCCACTGATTCACTGGAGACAAGGGATACCATGCAGAGGGAACTTGACAGGCTTGAGGAGTGGACCCATGTGAACCTCATGAAGTTCAACAAGGTCAAATGCACAGCCCTGAACCCAGGTCAGGGCCATTCCAAATATCAGTACTGACTGTGGGATGATCTGATTGCAAGCAGCCCTGCACAGAAAGACTTGGAGATATGGGTGGATGAAAATTTGGACCTGAGGCGCCAATGTGCATTTGCATCTCTGAAAGCCAGTTGTACCCCTGTCTTCATAAAAAAAAGCAGAGAAGGTTGAGGGAGACAGTTCTCTTCATTCACTACACTCTGAGACCTTATCTGGAGTACTGCATCTACCTCTGGAGTTCCCAGTACAAGCAAGACTTGGAGGAGGTCCAGAGGAGGACCATAAAAATGATCAGGGAGCTAGAACACCTCTCCCGTGAAGAAAAGCAGTGGTTGTTTGGCCTGGAGAAGACAAGGCTCTGGGCAGACCTCAGCATGGTCTTTCAAAATATGAAGAGCACTTATAAGAAAGACAGAGAAAGACTTTTCACCAGGGCCCGTAGCCACAGTGCAAGGGGCAAGGTTTCAAAAGCAAAAGAAGGTAGATTTAGATAGGTTCCAAGGAAGAAATTTTTCATTGTGAAGGTGGTGGGACACACTGGAACAAGTTGCCAGGAGAAGTTGTTGATTCCTTCAGTGGAAGATTTCAAATCCAGGTGGGATTTGAGCAACCTGGTTTAGTGAAAGATGTCCTTGCCCATGATAATGAAGTTGGTCTGGATAATCTTTGAAGGAGCTTTCCAACACAAATCATGCTATGATTCCATAGTGCACCAAGTCACATGGGCTCATAGGAAGGGCCTTCCTGAAAGCATTTATCCCTACCAGAATAGGAGAAAAGGGAGTCCTTGAATTCCTGACTGAACTTGGGAAAAATGTCATAGAATCATAACATCATAAAATATGCTGAGTTGGATGGGAGCCATCAGCACCGTCAAGTCCAAGTGCTGGCCCTGTGCAGGACACCCCAGGAGTCACACCATGTGCCTGAGAGCCAAACGCTTCTTGGGCTCTGTCAGGCTGGTGCTGTGACCACTGCCCTGGGGAGCCTGTTCAGTGCCCAAACACCCTCTGGGTGAAGAACATTTTCCTGATATCCAACCTAAACCTGCCCTACCGCAACTTCCTGGCATTTCCTTGAGTCCCGTCACTGGTCACAGGAGTGAAGAGATCAATGCCTGCCTCTCCTCTTCCCCTCCTGAGGAAGCTGCAGACTGTGATGGGTCACCCCTCAGTCTCCTCCAGGCTGAACAGACCAAATGACCTCAGCCACTCCTCAGACTCCTTCCCCTCAAGGCTCTTCATCATTCTTGTGGCCCTTCTTCAGATGCTGTCTAATCACTTCATGCCTTTTTTATATTGTGGTGCCCAAAACTACACACAGCACTCGAGGTGAGTCCACCCCAGTTCAGAGTAGAGGGGACAATCCCCTCCCTTGCCCAGCTGGCCATGCTCCGCCTGATGCCCCCCAGGATGTGCTTCACCCTCCTGGCTGCCAGGGCACTGCTGGCTCATGTTCAACTTGCCATCGACCAGGACCCCCAGGTCCCTTTCCATGGCACTGCTTTCCAGCACCTCATTCCCCAGACTTTACACACAACCAGGATTGCCCTGTCTCAGGTGCAGATTCCAGCACTTGCCCTTGTTAAACTTTGCATGGCTCATGATTGCTCAACTCTCTAATTTCTCCAGCTCTCTCTGCAGGGCCTCTCTGCACTTGAGGGAGTTGACACTTCCTCAGTTTAATGTCCTTGGCAAATTAAGTATTCTTTTGAGCCCTGCATCCAAGTCGTTAATGAAGATGTTGAAGAGAACTGGGTGAGGATGGAGGCCTGCAGAGCCCCATTAGTGACAGGTCACCAGCCTGATGTCACCCCAGTCATTTTAACTCTTTGTGCCTGATGTGTGAGAACCATCCTGGCCAACACATTGAGCCCTTGGTTCCCTGCAGAAGGGAGTCTCTGATTACAATTACCCTTCTTGTCCTCTTAACAGGGGAGGTCGATGCAGGGTACAGACGGGGTTGGTTTAGGAAGCCCCTCTGTTGCAGAAGGGCTCTCCTCATCAGTTGTCTGGCCTTCTGCTTCCAGGGCCTCACACCTGCTCTAGAAGGTGCCAGTTCAACTTGCTAAGTTTTCAGAAGGAGGAGGAAGCTTCTTCCTGGTCCACCAATTCCAAATATCTCTGACCACTGTATTTAATACACGTTCTGTTACCAGAAGGATCAAGGAAATCATTACCTATGCTTCTGATCCTTCAACCTATCGTCCCAAAGCCAAGTGGAACTTAATAAATGTTCTGTTATCTTGACTACTTTTTTAAAGGGAAAAGTAGAAGACAGAAAGACAGAAGCAATTTTGGTTTTACTGACTACATCATTGTACAAAGCTTCATATCAGGAAAAAAAGGTTAAGATCTTTTTTCTTGACAATAATATTGGGAGCAATTTTTTAAAATAGTTTTTTTTACATTATTTTTTTGTAAGTTGAATTATTTTTAAATAAGTCCACCCATTAAATTAAAGAAATTAAACTTATTTCTCTTTCCCTCCTCCACCTGAAAGCCTTTGCAAGATCGCTTTCCATTTCCTTCTTTGTTTAGCCTAAAGCTGTCTATGGTTGTGAAAACCAAAATTTTAACAGTCCAGATAGGTGGCCAAAATTTTGGAAGACCAGGAAAGGAGCTTGTAGGAAAATACATAGAATTCCTCAGGACATCGATGCTACATCAGGTGTTTGGAAGAAGGATAGAGGCCTAGCCTAAACCCAGGAAAATGCATTTGCAAAGGTTCAAATGAATTTAAAGGTAAAGGTACTAGGGACACTCAGTGATTAGAATGGATTAAGATACAGAATTTGAAGGAAATATGTATGCTGCAGAATTATCACCCAGAAATTTCTCCCCAGTGCTATGTATCCTTCCCAAGAAATTGACTTTTGTGACAATGTAATTCACAATCCAAAATTCACAGCGGATTCAGCAGGTGAAAGTACCACAAAATATCAGCATCAGCACCAACCCAAATCGACATTAGCTTCTGTTTTTAACCTCTCAGATGATGTTATTCTCCTGGTGGTCTTCCCTAGAAAAAAAGCCTCTCTGAAATGCCACCACATCTCTTGACAGTCTAAGTACACCCCAGTCAAGATTATCTAGTACCACTGACAAGTTCTTAAAACTGACCAGACCATCATCAAAACTTCACAAGACAGTGTGAGAGATATTGTATTATCAAAAGATGTAGTGAAAGAAGCCAAATAACTGTATTTACAATAATATGAATCAATC
>VXAC01004295.1:0-12912 GCA_013399225.1 Rhipidura dahli
GCCCGCCTCGCCCCGCCCCGCCCCGGCCATGGCGGTGCTGGTCCTGCCCGCCGCGCTCGCACCGTTCCTCTGGAGCTCTGAGGGCTCTGGGCCCGCAGCGCTCCTTCGGGGTATCTGTATCGCGTCCGGGATGCTGAGTCCTCTGAGGGCTCAGAAATGAGTGACGGAGTTTTGAGGCGGTATCGTGGTTTAAGCCCAGCTGGAAATCACAGAATCACAGAATAAGTCGAGTTAGAAAGGACTCACAAGGATCATCGAGTCCAACTCCTGCCCCTGCACAGCACCATTCCTAAAAGTCACACCATCTGCCTGAGAGCCTCGTTCAAACGCTTCTTCAGCATGTCAGGCTTGGTGCTGCGACTCCTTCCCTGGGGAGCCTGTTCCGTGCCCAACCACCCTCTGGGTGAAAAACCTTCTCCTGGTACAAACCTAAACCTCCCCTGACGCAACTTCAGGCCGTTTACTCAAGTCCTATCACTAGTCACTACAGAGAAGAGGTCACTGCTGCTGTACCCTGCTGGAAGATCTCCCCTCATGCAGGCTGAACAGAGCAAGTACCCTCACCCGTTCCTCAAATGGCTTCTTCTCCAGACCCTTCCCCATCCTCGTCTTCCTTTGGTCACTCTCTAATAGCTTTAATGTCTGTCTTATGTTGCGGTGATGAGACACCACACAGCCACTGACTTGAGCTGCCTCTCCTCCCTCCCCAGCCTCAGTGAAATGGGGAGAAGAATCAGCTCTAAAACTTGTAGGCTGAGATAAGAGCAGTTTAATAATAGAAAACAAAGTAAAATACAACAATAATGGTAAATAATAATAATGAAAATAATTAGGAAAAAAACCCCAAATAACTGATGCCAAATAAAACTGCTCACCACCTGCTGACCGATGCCAAACCCTTTCCAGGTATCTCCCCCAGTTTATCTACTGGACATAATGTTCCATGGTGTGGAACATCCCTTTGTCCAGTTTGGGTCACCTGTCCCAGCTGTGCTTCTTCACTGTTTCTTTTCTGTACCTCCTCACTAGCAGACCATGAGACACCAAAAAAATTCCTTGACTTACAATACAGCAACTTAGAAAAAAACAAAACATCGCTGTACTATCAACATTATTCTCATTCTGAATCCAAAACACAGCACTGTACCAAATACTGAGAAGAAATTAACTCCACCTCAGCTGAAACCAAGACAGGCAGTTTTAGGGACTGCAGGAAAGTTCCAGATGATCAGAGGCAGGAAAGGAGATCACACCCTTTGGCTTCTCAAGTTTATTTCTCTCTAGGGCTAACAGAGCTCCTTGTCCCTTTGTTCCAGTCTTCTACCACATCCTCTTTCTCTTTGCTCCCTACCCCCTGTTCATCATCCAGTTAGAAAAAAAGTCCAAGCCAGAGGACTTCCCCTTCGTCTTGTTTCTCTGGAGCTTTGTTATCCCGCTCCTGAGGACCTTGACTCCTGCCAGGACCAAATGTAGAATCAGGCTGCACGTGCCATGCACACCCTTACCTTGACCCAGCAGCCCCTGGCCAGCTGGGAGCCAGCTCAGGTTCACTGTGCAAGCCAACAGCATTGGGAATCTAATTTATGTATACTTTCAGCCAACTCCAAAACTGATTAATAACTTGCCAGCATATTTTAGTGCTTACTGTATTTTCTCCATAAAGGGAAACAGCACAACTAGTCCTCGTGTCAGATCAAGTTCATAGTTCATAGTTAGGTTAGAGATGATAAGTGAAGTTAAGTCTGGACCTAATCAGAAACTGGTAGCCAGCAGGTGGTTTTGTGGCCAACAATTTAGGCTTTCACTACAGTTCTACTCTGGTGATAATCCTACCTTTTATGAGTGCCAAAAAGGTTCAAAAAACATGCGCTATGGCCACTTCAGATTTTGAGACAAGAAAGAATTAGTGTCCATATTGGCAGAACAGCCTGTAAAAATATTGCCAAAGTTCACACCCATCTTTGAGAAGCCAGTACAACTCCTCTGGAGAGATGACACCAGATATACTCCATTTGCATGACACCTCCTGCCCTGTAGCTGCCTCGGTATGACTCAGTTGTTCAGCAGCACAATGATATCTCTACGGCAACACTTTTCCACATTGCTTTTAGATGATGCATGTATCATACCCTGATTCTGTAGCCAGTGTGACCTCTGGAATATTCTCTGAAAGTTGATGATTAGGAGACAGTTATTGGCACTGTTTCTGGTAAGAGTTTTCTGTTTCACACACACCATTTTCCCACCAATATGAAATCTATTTTCTAAATATTGTGTGTGTGTTTATGCTGCTGTGGGATGGTTTAGTGGGAATGATTTCTTTGCTTGTGATGGTTCTCCTTTGACCAGCACAGTTACCAGCTTTTCAGCATCTATAAATCTATGAATATGAGTGTGAACATGGAACAGGAAAGGCTGAGGAGAAGAAGGGACAACCTTAGTCACTCTTTCCTGCAACGTTTATTATCATATCATCCCTTCTAGAAATCTGTCAATTGGCTTGGAACATTAAGTAGAAGAACAAATAGCAGTTACCCAGTTTTATATTTCCAGTCTAAAGTATTATAAGAGCAGCCAGATGCTGATTTCTGTGGAGGAATGGAAGTATATCTTGTATTATTTCTACATGCTCTTCTAGGAGCCACACATTTTCATCTGTGGATCTCTTGTGTTTCTTTGGCTGTGGCCTGAGAATAAGATGTTCCATAAGTTTAGTGTTAAAGGCTTTATCAGGAGCTTTTTCAGTTAAGATCAAAAGATCTTTTCAAGATGGCTTTCTAAACTCATAGTTATGCTTTTCTTGCAGAATTCTAGGACAAGAATATAAAAACAGTATTTAAAAACTTTTTAAAGCTGTATTTTCAACAAAACTTAAACAGATCTGCTTGTGAAATTATGTGTTGAGAAACCGATAATTCGATGTGCACAAAGTCTTCTGTGTTTCTGGGCCTCTCAAGTGATGGAAAACCAGATGACTCTTCTCATATCGTTGAATGATTTGTCCAATTTTGCTGGAAAATTGTAACCTTTTAATGAGTGAGTGTTACCCTCTCACAAGCCCTTGCCAGTCATCTGAAAGTAGATTTCAGCCATTTATAAGCACTTTGGTTTTTTTCAGTAGATAGAGTTTTTCCATTTACGTTAAGGGACAAGATTTTCACTTGATGCCAGGACAGCTAATTCCAGCCATTGATACCTGCCATGCTTTCACTGCTGGGCTGTCAATTAAACCCATGCCTTTTCCAGCCGTGTGTTCTATGCTGAATTTTCCCGAACAGTGATGGTGAGGGAGGAAGGGTAAAGAATCCCAACTAGTTAAGTGGTGTTAGGGTCTGTGTATGTCAAAGAAGGTGTATGTTGCAGGTATTTTTTACTCAGCCTCGAACTGCAGTTCATATTAGAAAACCCCACTGAACAAAGGATGGCATATTACTGAGTGGGATGTAAAAACTACACAACTTTTCATATCTCCATTTTTTTGATTATGTGATGCAAAAGTAAGAATAGAACCACATAAAAATCTGTATTATGGAAGGAATGCTCCTATATCCTGTGATGAGTTTTTGATACCATGTAAGAAAATGACATCTCTTATCCTCAAAGGTGTTTTCCCCTCACTTGATGTCAGAAGGAAGGAAACCCCCAACCTGTCCCCAGTGAGGCATCCCACAGTGCCTATGATAACTCACACTATGGTCTTGTGCCTTTTCCTTTATGAGAAAACTTTCCCTTTCATCTAATATTCAAGGTGTATGCGGGTATATATAGGCAGCATATGGTGCATAAATCAAACACAGCTTTCCTTGAACCCAAAATGCTGTTGCTCTGTATCTTCTTGGTGAGTTGCTGCTTACCTGGCTCAATGGGAGGTGCAATAGAAGAATTTCAAGCAAACCTCAAGGCTCTAGTGGCTCTAGCAAACAAAGAGGTGGGTCGTTATCTCTTTTTTTTCATTACCTACAGTTCTTTTGATGGAAATATAAAATGAAGTTTGGGCTAGTTTCAGCTCTAGTTGGCATGTCCTGTGTTTTGTTTATTAAAGTTGAGATGCTCGATGCACTGCGTGTCAAGCTTTCCTCAGAAGCTGGTGCTGTAATTGTTTCCCCAAAGGAAGTTCAGAAATAGAAAACCTGATGAAGATGATATGTAGTTAGAGATGTTTAACAATGTGGCAGTCACTTAGAGGAGAAATACCTTCTAACAGTATATTCTTTTTTAAAATTTTAGATCTTTCTTCCAGTACCCAAGGGGAAATTTCAGGTAAGACTTTCAAACTTCTTTATTTTGATGTTGATAATTATTTGAAAAATGATGATGCTTTATAGTAGATCTTGAGGGAAAGAGACTCTTAAAAAAGACTGAATCTCACTAAAAAGGAATACATATGTGCTAATGGTTCATGAGCAGTTCTGTCAAATTCAGTGAACTTAATTGTATGGAAAACTATGAAAATAACTAACCAATTCTGTGGCCATGGTCTCTGGGACTTGGTTACACTCTTGCTGAAGGCAATCTCAGGAGTTCTTGCAGAGAGATTACTACTGAAGCTGTTCTCGACATTACTGTGTGAGGTGCAGACCCTGAACATCACCTGCTGTCATTTAGAACCAAAGGTGGTGAATGGGGCTAGTACTTGAAGCACTAAAATGTTTTCACTTCTTGGCATACAAACAAATTGAGTGTTACAAAGCACCACAATCGCTGAAGGAAGCGATTTGTTGGCACAAGAAGTTATTGCCACAACCCTGTTGATCAGAGGTTTCAGTTTGTATTCTGCAGATTTCTCAAGTTCTGTGAACTGAAAAAAGGTTCATGAAAAATAATTAAGAACAGCCAACCTGTTGTTTTAGAGGAAAAAGTGTTTAGAGCTTGCAGCTTTAAAGAAGGTTAAGATGTAGACAGAGGGGTACAGTGCTTCTGTCTTGTGTGGGAGATATAGCTGGGAGAGGGATTTGGCAGATCTAACATCCTCAAGCTACTCAGTATGGTTTTGATAAAACTGCAACCCCAATGGATTTTAGTCTGCTTTTACAATTCTCTGCTTTCCTTTATAACAATTTTTAAAATTTGTTTCTTTTCTCTTCTGCTGTAGATTTTTAATCAAACCCCAGAAAACATAGGAAAGTACCTCTTTCTGTATTTGTATGGAAATAGAGTAGATAATAGGTAATTTCTGTTTCTGCTATGCATGCAAGTACTTATTGAATTTACTGAAAAATAAAAGCCAACTCATTTGGCAGAGTATAATTTTGCTGTTATTTGATTTGTTTTTTAGTGCAGTCGTGTTCCCTGTCAACTTGAAAGAACCATAGAAGGACTGAAACTTTCCTTTAAGAATAATCCAGCTAGAACCCATATTTCTCTGATGGAGAAAAACATGGATCACATAACATCAACTTTAAAGAAAACACATACAGTAAGTTTCTCATGAATTATTTCTAGTCATAGAATCATGGAATGGGTTGGGTTGGAAGGGACCTTAAAGCTCATCTAGTTCCAACTCCCCTGGCTGGATTAGGGACACCTTAGGTAAAAATATGAAATTATGTTAATGTACCACTCACATTTTTTCAAAACATGAAATTAATCATCTCAGCATCCTGGCTGACTAAAGTCAACAGCAAAATTTTGATGCCATCTCTGCATACCCTTAGTTTCGCAGTGTTGAGCATTACGGCTGCTGCTCAGCAGCAGTTTTAAGAAAATATCTGAATTCATAGAGTCTGGATGGGAGTTAGAGTTTCCTAAAAGATGCATCACCTGTAAACAAATCCTGGGACTTGTCATTAGCCAGGACACTAATAAGACAAGGCCCTAAGCCACATCTCAGTAAGCAAAGTCAGCCAGGAAGAAGTATTCCTGATAGTCAAATGTCTTCTCTCTGTTCGTTCATGCAGATCTGTCTTTCCTTCTGATTAAACATCCCCTTGAGCAACCACTGACAGCTTCTCAGCCATGTGTTCTTATTTCCTCCATTATTTTGACTATTACCTGTTGCTATTATCATTATTGCAGCAACCTGAGAACACCAGGTCCTGTCCAATGAGAGACCTGCCCAAATGGACAGCCCTGAGGCACTTCACAAGATACTTCCAGAAGGTGCACGAGAACTGCTGGGAATCCTGATGACAAGTGTTGGCACCCCAAATACTTGGAGACAACTCTAACCGAACACTAGAGCTGGTTCTGATGGAGGACAGAGCACAAGGAAGAGACACCACAATGTTAATATGAATGTTTCATATATGAATTGTCAGATATTTATGCCATATTGCAAGTATTAATGTATTTATTTAATTTATAGAGACCTTTTATATTTGTACAGAGTTCTAGTATTCAAAGTAATGATGAATAAAAGAACATAGAATTATTAATTATATTGTGGAGGTTATGCACTATAATAACTAGAGTATAAGTCAAGGCTATATAAGTAAAATCAAAAAATATACAGATTAAGTGTCAGATCCATTGACGTGCTCTTCTGCAGGCACAAAATTGTTGAATACTTATCATCTGAAAGCGGGAATAAAAAGGAGAGAAGGCTGTCTTTTAAATATGTGCATAATTAAGTTTGAGAGCAATTGTTTCCCTGTAATTCTACAACATAATTGCAGTGCAGTATACCTGCATGACACACATTCTTTATTTAATTAATATATTCAGTGTTTGAGCAGATCATATTTATTTTAATATTACTCCAAATTTATTTTCAACCCATGGTATCTTCAAATTTTGTAGTAGACTCAGGCATTAGTGTTGTTGGCTCAGTGACAAGCCAAAACAAAGCCCTGAGTAGGTCTCTAGGTTATTGCTATAGAAATATAGTGATAATTATCAAACAGAAACACTGGTGGTAGCAAAGGTTGTCTAATTTAGGCTGGATTTTTTATGAAGTGAAGAATGTGCTTACAACTCACTTTTCCTAAATAAAAATATGACATTTTTCTAGAATTTGAAGTGTCAGAGGAAAACAACACTTTTGCTAGTGTATGGAAGCATACTTTGAATTCCAAATGAAATGCGGTGGATTCACTTAGCTGGCTTTTGGGGCATGAAGTAGTTTGAGGACCTGCCCAGCTAGACATTGTGTAACTTTTAAGTGAAAAATACTTGGCATAGATGTATTTTTGGGAAGTTGTAGCCCATCTCTACTGAAATAAACAACGGGATTAAGTGATTGATCATAGTTATGTCCAAGGAACCATCCGGTTTGTGATGACTGTAGCAGATAGACAAGATTTTACAAGAAATGAAAGGGTGCACAGCAAAGAGATTCCTATCTTGGTGACTGAAAAATGCCAGGATGAATCCAGACACTGGTATTAGCAGTGTGACAGTGGCTAATCCAGTCAGTCTTAAAACTAATAAATCTTACCCAGAGCAAGCAAAAAGAGCAGTAAAGAGGAAACCTGAAGAACGCTGTCCCACAAGGCCATGCCCACGCTGTTAGTCACTGCTGGACGTTGAGCAAGAGCAAAACAATGACCTTTAAATGAGCAAACATGAGAAGGCACCTCTCCAAACAAGGCCCTTCTGACACAGCTCCCAAGGAATCAAAAATGCATCAAGAGAAACACAATAAGACAGGAAACCTGTCTCACACAGAGGAGATATTTAAGTACATAAACATCAGCTCTCACAAGTAACTGTAAATGATGCACAGCTGCTAAAATTGAGGCAAGGCTGGGAAGCATCACTTTTTTCTAGTGTTTTACGTTTCACTCCAGCTTTCTGCATAAAACTGAAAAGTAGAAGCAAAGGCAGCATTTTACCACAAAGTTTGCAGGAACTCTATAATCCTAATCAAAACAAACCCCTTTCAACCAGCCATTGCTGAGTGATTATAATATTAACACAGGTCATGCTAAGAACTCATCTTTCTTCCCAATACATGCTAAAACCTGTTATAAGTGTCAGCTATAATTTGATGTACCTGCTCTGGGGACAATACTGCTCACCCACGCCAAGCTAAACTTTACAAGACAAGCACAGACAAATGCTACTAAGTGCTTAAATGACCAGACTGGAGCTTAATTAACTAATTAAGCAGAAGACACCTCTAATTACAATTATGCAACTTTGCATAAGCTCAGCTCATACTTTAAAGTGTATTCTTTCACTATTCCATCTTATTACCTCGTGGTGGGTCCATCCACACAGCAAAATCTCTTTTCTTTCCATTTTGTTCTTCTGGAAGTGTTTTACTTCCTGCATTAGCACAGGTTAACAGAATTTGGAGCACATGTAATTCTTGTTTTATGCTCTGTTCTCTTTAGGAATAGCAGTGCTAGGATTATAAGAGAATTTAGAATCCTTGAGAACATTCTGAAATAGCCTGAGTGGCAGAAATGGATTTTTAGTGTGCTGCCAATATGGTTCATTATCCATTTACCATGCTGTCAATCTACTGACAAGTCATTTCAAAAAAGAAAAGACAGGTGCTCTTTCAAACCAGAGTCATCCAGGAGCATGAAAAAGGTTTTTAGGAGCCCTGGCAGGGAAAGGCTGCACACACAAGAGCAGAGGAAGTTGCAAGATTTTCTGTACAACTTTAAAATTCACAAGCAATATACACAATGCTGTTTACCCTGTGAGTGAAGATGCAAAGCTTTTTAAGAATTTCATTTTCAGGATGCATAGGCAAAAGACCCACCCAAACCAAGGCAGAGCTTGCTCTCAGGAAGGTCTCACTGAGTGCAGGGGGCACCTGCCACAGAGGCAAGCTCCTTCTGAAGGGTGTGATGCTGTGAGAACTGAAACCCAGTGCATTGCTGCCATCATAAAAATCAGAAAACAAATAAACAAAACATTTAGGGACAAATATACTGAGTGGTTTAGGCTGAAAAAAATCATAATTACAGGTTTCTGAGCTTCTACAAGTTTCATTTCCTGGTGAGAGAAGCAAAAGGATTTTAGAAAAACAGAAGAGATGCTAAAGCTCCCAGAAGGAAGTCCTGAGATCTGAAGCGATAAACAGCCCACCACTGTTCCCTGCCTTGGCACCTCAGGGAGATACATGACAGTGGATTAGAGTTTTTTTTAAACATTTTGCTATTCTGGCTACCATTCCACTGGCATTTCCTATGGTGCTTTAAAGCTTTCTGATACAGTCAGGCCAGCCAGCAGTTGTGCCTTTGCTCCCACCCAGGGCAGAGAGTGAGCTGCAGATGACATCCACATTTTGTCTGAGTCTTGAGCAACAGTTCTCTCCTTTGTCTTTTGTCTTCTGCCTTTATTTTTCTCTATAGGAAGCATCCCATTTTGTGCAACAGCTCAGTCAAGCTGGTCTTGGAGTGGGATCTGACAGAGTCCCATGGATGGCAGTGTCCAGTGGTAAAAGGGACTTGTGAAAAAATGGTCAGATATTGCACATATTGTTTCCAGAAAGCAGTCACTTCCACAGACTGCCACAGAACTGTAAATAAAATTCCTCCCAACAGCCTGTTTCCCAGGAAGAGGTTTTACTTAACGTAATTTAGGTCAAAACCAGTCTTCACTAAATTTCACAATGTCTCTGGCTTGAAACTGGACTTTGAAGAATCACCAGGGCATTTTTGCAGCAGAGATGCTCCAGGAGCAGCACTATGGAGCAGCACTACTTTGGGATGCAAGAACAAAGTACCAGCATTTATCTTTGCTGTCCATTGTTGGAAGCAGGAATTCTGCTCACTGCTAAGAGCATCCAGACATGCACATCTACCTTGCTGTATCAGCCACCCTCACAAGGGGCACATACTGCTGGAAGGCAGCAAAAAGCTAAAGAATAATTCATTAAATATGGTGAATATGACTCCCTCCTAGTCACCTGGCTCCTCTCCATTCTTGTCTGTTACAAGTGAGAGTATCACTAAAGGTTAAAACAGTTTCTACAACTCCAGGAGACTGGATGAGTTTGAGGATCAAAAAATTTGTCAGGATAAGAGAAAACTCCATTTCAAATGGTTTGCTTTAAGCTAAGTAGCCAGCACAAAATATTGAAATATAACCATATGAGAAAGCACAGTATCTCTCTGGGAGTTGTTTCCTGGTTTCCAGAAATATCCATTTTCTTGAGCCTGGCAGGCTAGGGAGGCACAAGATACTGCACCACAGCAGTGCTTCATTTTCCACTCACACCAGTAAAGAAACCTTATCTGAGCATTTTAACTTCACATGTATCTGCATGAAAGAACAAAACCAGCTCCTACAAAGAGTTGCAGCTCAGTTTTTATGAAGCATTTACTGAGTCCATCAACCTAATGCAGGCAAATACCTTCAGGAATCATCACAATTTCTTGACGCAAAGAAGCCCTTGCCAGGGATGATCCCAGCTGGCATCAGCAGCACCTTGCACAGCCTTTAGGATAACTTTGTTTTCACACTCAGCGTCATCTGATTGTTTTCTTAAATAATATTCCTAAAGCTGGTCAAATATGAACACTTATCACACCCTGACTCCCACTGAAATGCCTTTTTCATTAGTATCAAAAGTCATAAATTGACTGATTAAATAGATTATTTATTCACTTCCATCGTTCTGATCATTCCAGATTGAAATAGAGACACTTTGGATAAATCCAGCAGTGGGATTTCCACTTGCTGTCTTATACTCCAGTCTCCAGAGTTTCTTCTGAAATATTTTCTTTGCTTACTCTTATTCCTATTCCTACCAATTCTATTAGTGTTTGTGGTGCCTTCACTCTGCTCATACTCTCAGATTAGACAAATTCCAGAACTGTAGGTACCAAAGATGTACAGTATTGAGGTCAGGACCTATTGCTCACATTGCCCTATTTTTTTCTTACATCCTCCTTCAGCTTCTTAACCCTGCATTCATGGTAAAAACAAAATCCCAAACCATCTGTACAATAATGTCCCTGTCATGGGACTATGATTTGTGTAGGGGCACTGAGCCAGTTTAGAGAGAAAAACAGGCACTTGAGCAGTTCTTTTACCTCAAGCAAAATAGGGAAAAAAGTGAAGGAAAAGAGGAAGAGGAAAAATCCCTGCATTGAAAAGTACAGTGATTTTGGAATATGTCACAAGAAGAGAGAGTGGTAAAACAGCAAGCAGTGAAGCACCAATCTTGTTCCTTTGGAGCTGGGAAAAGCTGAAAGACCAGCTCATGCTACTGCTATATTTAACAAAAATACCCGTGAATTCTTCAGAACAGGGAATTACCTCCTACAGACTAAGTTAATCATGGGGAAAAGAACAGTCATACAGGTCATACAAAGTTCTGCATCAGTGCTGGGATTCTGCAGAAGTGGCTGCAAATACCAAATGCAAGAGAGGGAGAAAAAGAAAAAGCTTGAGACAAAATCTGTTGGTGGTTGTGTCTTCCAGGAATGGAATTGGAGACAGATGTGCTCTCAGCACTAAGCAGCCCTGGCACAGGGAGGTCTGAGGTGGGGGGACACAGCAGTGTCCAGCAGCTCCATGGGCAATGCTTTGCAGTGGGGATGGGAAATACCGTGCTACAGGGCCAACTGTCAGCCAAAGAAAAGGTGAAAAAAGTGGGGTTTTCCAACAAACCTTGAATTAAAACTGAGTTGCCTGTGGAGATCTCTAATGGTGTGGTCAAATCTTAGCCTGGCTGGCAGGTGCAGCCCAGGTACCAGCCAAAGGAGAGAGGAGGCTTTGCCTGAAAAAACAGTGTGAGTTTAAAGGAGACCAAAGGAAGCAAGCTGTGGAACACTAAAAACACAGTGGGCCAAGAATGGGGCTTAATCTTTTCAGTTGTACAGCTTACAAATTCAGCCCAAGGGCAACTGGTAGTGCCAGGCAGGTTCTTTGCCTTTGCATCTCCCAGAGATGCACTTATGCAGAGTCCACAGAATCACAGTGCTGTTTGAAATGGAAGGAGTCTTAAAGACCATTTAGTTCCAAACCCCATGCCATGGTCAGGGACACCATCCACTAGGCCAGCTTGCTCAGACCCCCACCCAACCTTGCACTTTCAGGAATGAGGCTTTTCCAGATAACCTCTGCCAGTGTTTTACCTCCTCATTGTAAAAAGTTTCTTCCTTATTACTTGCCACATTTCTACAAGAATACAATCCTCAGAGCTGTGTAATGAGGAAGTTCTACAGATAAGTGTGAAGTGTGGAGAAAACCCTCATCTTGTTAGAGATGACAAATGGATATAGCAAAGCAGGCAGCAGCCAGCTTTCAGGTTAGCTTGAGCTAAGCCACATAACCACTGCTGACTTTTGACTTCCCCAGTTCAAACTATTGAGATATTGAGATGCTTACTCTGAAATGCTGCAATATCAGACCCCATGAGTGAAGCCAGTGGATCTGCTCCTGCCTGGCAGACATGGGGCTGCACTGCAGCCACCACTGCTGCTGCCTTCAGTTCTGTAAAATAACATCATACTTTTTAAAAGAAAGTAAAAAAGGATTTTTTTTCCAGCTTCTGGGAAAGAGGAAAACACAAGTCACAGGCTGATTTGGCCAGGTAAGACACTACAATGCCTTCAATGACATTAGACTGGATGCTTGCATCCAGTCATCCTGACTTACCTTGTCAGTTCCTGGCCAGAGAATGGGGCAGTAAGGGAACCACTGTCCTGACACAAAATCAACTCTTATTGCAGTTTCTGGTTTGTTTCTTTTATTTTTTCGAGTCCGTTTTACTCAGAGTTTGTATCAGGCACAGGAAAAAGTGAGGTTTTCCTTTGGTCTTTGATGCTTATTATATCTTATCTACAACATAGCTACACAGAGACTGCTTTCTAAGTTAACAATGTGAAAATGGAGCAGCATGTGTGCTTCCAAGGTCACTTTTACCCCAAATTGTCCAATTATTAAATGCCAACAAGTTTATTTTCACTTATAAACCAGTGATCATTAATTTCTGACCCACATTGCGGGATTTTTGACCCAATGGCAAAACATTCGGATTTGTGAAGAAGAAAGAAGAAAGAAGAA
>VXAC01004320.1:0-14831 GCA_013399225.1 Rhipidura dahli
GGCGGCGGCACTCGGGCACCCCCCGGCTCCTTTTCACCGCCCCCGGGGCCGCCGCTCCCGCCCCGCCGGCCCCGGTCCCGCCCCGGCCCTGCCCGGGCACAGCCCCGGCAGCGAGGGGTGAGCCAGGCTGTCCTCGCTCCCCCTAAAACAAAAATCTCCTTCAGATCCGGCTGGAACGAGGGAGCGGCTGCGCTGGGCAGTGCGAGGTGGCAAAGCCCCGAAGGGACCGACAGCCCAGTTTATAGCCCCGCGGGGCTCTGTGAGCTCCCCCTGATGCTGCTTTTTCCAGCAGAAAAACCTGGATTTAACTTTTCCACTCCTATTCCCAGCAACCTCCAACACCACTGCCCTGATGTTGACTGAGCTGCCCCAGACATGCTTTGGGGTCATTGTCAGGGAGTTGGGGTTTCAAAAGTGTCCCATTGATCCTGCTAGGAGCAGATCGAGGATGAGGAGCAGCAACAGCTTTATTTATTAATTTAACTAAGGCCACAGCCGCTTTGGGGATCCCTCCAGAGAGGTAGAACTAGGAGTCCCCAGGGCCTGAGCAAGCCTTTGGGGACCTGCCAAGGAACTGCTTGTCCTCATCTGCCCGAGATCTGAAATCAGTTACAAAAACCCAGTTGCAGCTTTAGCCCTTTGCTTCCCTGCCCCATCACAGGGCAGATCCTGCCCTTTCCAAACCCACTCCAACACCCTGAATTAGGACTGCAGCACCTTCCCCTGACGCAAGCAGCTGTTAATAAACAGCATCAGCCACCACAGCTCCCTCAGTGAATGATTCTCCAGGGGGAACCGAGGAGCAGTCCCTGGCCCTGTGCCTCTGTGCCACCTCTGGACCGGGGGTGGGTTTGCTTTGTGCCCAATGGGATGGGCACAGGGAAAAGAAATGATCCGGCACAGTCGGCCACCCATCCTTCCTGCCACAGTTAATATTGGAGAGCGTGGCCAGCAAGGAGTAAATATTAATGACAGGGTATGGAGTAACCTCTGCCCAGGACCATGTTACACCACCACAGGCAGTTCTGGGAAAACCCATCTTGTTCCAGTCACCCCTGCAAAGGGCTGCAGAATTTTTTTACTAGGGAAATGCTCCTTTCTGCAGCAAAGTAGAGGCCATGGGAGCATGGGTCAGGTAGGAAGCTGTGTGGGTGTTATTGGAAGAGGTCCTCACACAGAAAAGGAGGAGGAAGCAATAAATACCCAGTTATGAAAGGTGATCCAAGTGGCAAGGGCTGGCAGAAGCCCTAGGAAAAGGGAGAGAAGGGAGCAGGGAAAGGTCAGAAATCCTCCCCTAAGAGACACTGACCCCTGGCACCTCATTTCTCTTCCTTTCACACTTCAAATGAGACAAACAATCCTTGAAAACCGTTTATTCCACAGTCAAATGCTGGAATGCAAGTGCCTGCCATAAACCAACCCCACAGAGCAATCGTCTCCTTCACCTCGACCATCGCCCCGGCCAACTGCACACCTGGAGCAGAGTGGGAGAGGCACAGCACAAACCGGAGCACACAAACCAGGAGAGCAAAGGTGACACCGTCGTGGCAGCTGGTGTGGAGGGACAGGCAGGACACGGCACAGCCCCACTCCCTGCTTACAGCAGTCACTGGGATACGGAGCTGCCTCGGTCACAGACGCTTCCCCGAGCGGGCACAGAGAGCAGCCAAGTCCCGGAGAGGCCGTGTGGCTGCCTGGGCACAGGAGGAGATCACCGAGTGCAGCGCCTGGCTGTAGGCTGAGCAGGATGGGGACACAGAAACGGTGTCAGGGCACCAGAGTTGCACTTATGGCCCGAAACTGGGCTTGGCTCTAGCCTTTCACCAGAGCAGAGGCAGCAATTGGGGTTTAAGGTAAATTGACTGCCTCTAGTTTTCCACACATTTGTTTGCACACTCGGCACGTTCCTGAATATAAAGCAGTACACAAGCCAAAGATTATTTTATGAACCCCAGTGCCTCCATTTTCCCTCCCAGATGACTCCCAGTTGCCCAGCCAGGTACATTCCCATGCTGTGCTCAAGGTCAGAGCACTCCATCACCTAAGGAAGGCCCTTAGGCATATGTTTGTGTATCCTCCCAGCAGAAGATTCAGCATTTAAGGCAGAGGGTTCTGTGACCCTAATGAGATGCTTTGCAGCATTTTCCTCATGGTTGTGTCCCCAGCCACACATGGCCATGTCACAGCTGTGTTATTTAACACATTGTAGGGGCTGGTGCCTTGCTGAGGATGCCACTACACTACCTAAGGGACAGAGGCTGGGTCAAGCAGCAAAGCCCCTGACTTGCCCTCTCCAGAGCATATTTGGAGGAGCATCTCTGCACAGCAGCCCAGGGGCATGGCATCACCTATCCAGGTTTGATTTCTCCCTGTGTAACCAGACCCAGATGTCTCCTCTCTGGAAGCAGGAGCTCCTACCTTTGTGGTTTTTGTAGAAGACGCAGTTATTAGCACAGGTATCCGGGTGGGAATCCCAGAAATCGGACCCACAGGAGCACAGCGGGGGCAAGTCGAGGTTAGAGAGTTCGATTTTCTCCCTCATCTGGGCTCTCAGAGCTTCCACATACCTGCAAGGGATCAAACATTCACCTCTGCCAGTGACAGCTGGCTCTGCACGAGGAGCAGACTGCCTGTACCTTGTGTGCTCCTTGTCCCGCTGCCGCCTGTCCCTCACTCTCCTCTCCTCCAGCTGAAGCTGGGCCAGGGCTTCCCAGGTTCCTCCTCCTGGGGAGAGCTCTCGCTGCTCAGCCATGTCTCGCATCCTCTGCTCCTCTTCCCGACGCAGATTCTCCTTCTCCCTCTTCATCCTGCAGGAACACATGTGCTTAGAGAAGGAGCTTCCCCATCCCAACCTCCATTCCTGGCTGTGAGGTCAGGGCACAGGAATCTGAGTGATGCTGCTGCTTTCAAAGGCAAAAGGAATTCTTCACTAATCACAGCATTAAATATAGATAAATAAAAATAAATCTGAGTATAAATGAGTATAACTGAGTATCTTGGCTTTAAATATAAAATGGTCAAAAAAGCTTTGCAAGCCTCCATTCTTCCCCCGATATGGCAACACCAGCCTGTGAATGCTCTCCTGCCCTCAAACACTCCAAGGATCCCAACTTTACTCCAAAACAGGCTTTAAGTTGTACTTTTAACCAAGTTTTCCTCTATTTCCTCGATCTCCCTTGCACCTACACAGCCCTCCACCCCTTCAGTGGTTTGTGTAATTCCCACCAAACACCAGCAGCAATTGCAAAGCACAAAGACTTTACACCAAAGTATCTGACATTTTATTCCCAAATGCAACAATGTGTCCCAAGCCACTCCTTGCCAGGAGGCATTAAAACCAAAATCAAGGCTGGGAAGAAGCCAGGGGAAGGCAGTGCCACGGGACATTCTGGACCTTACTTCACGTAGGGGGTCAATTCTTTACATGCAGAAGGAAAGTGCTGAAGTAGAACTTCTCTGGCTGAGTTATAAACTCGGCAATGTTTCTTAAATGAAATGTAGAACCTTAAGTACAGCACAATAAATCTGCTCCAGAAACTGAGGCCAAGGCCAGCTCAGGGCTTTACACCCTGTAATTCTCTTTAGAAGAGCTCACCCAGCTCTTCTCTGCACACACGCCAAGGGAAAAAATAATAATAAAAAGGTATCACACTAACTAGGAAGTCCCTGGGGCCTTGCCAGCATTTACAGGGTAAGACAAGCTCTCTGAAGCTCCCAAGTGCCATTGGAATGCCAGGATGTGGCTGGAGGAGCACTGCTTTAGACTGGCAGTTTTTGCCCAAAAAACTGCCCATGAAAATCCTGCCCTGGGGTGTCTGTCCCACTCCCCTAAAGCCTGATCACAGAAGAGCCAGAATGGTCAGATTTAGGTCTGTTCACTCAAAGGAAAGCCAGGGAAAAAACAAAAATTAGAGGATCTTTCCTATTTTGCCGTGAATTTGCAGAGCTCCTCCTTAATGAACCCCTTCAAGGGAGAAGCTGAGAAACCCCCAGCACAAGTGATACTTTTACACAGGTACCAAGTGTTCAACTCTGGAACAAATGCCTGGAAATCATTTTATTACACTATATAAGTTTTTATGGCTGGGAGGGTGAAGGGTCTGATACTAGAAATGCCAGGGATAATCACAGCTTAACCATAATGACGTGACCTCACCCCAAAGTTTCTAAACACAGGCTTGGGTCCCCAGAGTCATGGTTTGGGAAGCTGCAGCTCTCCCAGCCCCATGTTTTGGCTCCCAACTCCTAAACAAGCTGCACAGGGACTTGAAAACCAGACAGAGAAAGGACTCAAGGTGGCCCAAGAGTCTCTCTTGAAGAGTTGGTTGTGTGAATCCCACCCCAGGGGGGTTTACAGGTCAGTGCCTGGTTTACACCAGACAAGCTCACAAGACTTTTCCAGCCTTCTGAAGGACCCTGTCCTGAGAGGGGGGGTGACCCCAGCAGACTCACTGGGCAACTCTCTGCTGCCTCTCTCGCTGCCGCTGCTGCTCCTGCACTCGCTCCCGCTCCACGGCCATGAAGAGGCGCCGGCACCGCAGGAACTCGCTCTGCCGCTTCGGAGAAGAACAGAAGGACATTTGGGAAGGATGTCTGGGATAAAAATCCAGCAACATCAGTGCTCAGCTTCATTTCTTAGAGGATGGAATCTCACTCTTTCCCTAAAAGACCCTCACACATCTCCAAGTGTGTGTGAGCCAGGATTGGCAAGCTGGAGAGGTGGCACTGAGGTAGGAAAGACAAATTCATCTCGAAGCATTGGGGAGCTGTGTACCAGCATCCACTGAAGCTTCCTACAGATGGAAGCAAATTCCTAAACTCTCACTTTGCTGAGGGGAAAAGAGCCAATTCCAACTTCAACCCACTTGAATTTGGATCTATCTGGACACTGGTGCTTCCCTGCAGCTCACTGGAATCCTGTATCTCCTCCAAAAGATGAATGTATGACACCAAGCTGGATTCTCTACATGCGGGAGAACCACAGAGGTGGCAAAACCACTGCTGAGACAAATCCAGGGGCCCTGCAGGGCAGAATTCCCATCTGGATACTCAGGGTTTAGTATCTGGGCTTTGGCTGATCCCACTGATGCAGCAAGGGCAGGGAAATCTCCTGGCTGAAGGTCACATCAAAAGCGCTCCTGCTGTGGGGTACAAAGAGAGTTTGAGCTCCATGATTCCCAAAAGTGTAATGCATAGATTTTTTTTCCTCATGAATGCCAAAACCTTTGGGCTGAGTTTGTCCACCTCACTCAGCAGAGAGAGCCCAGCACAGCTGGAGATGAAGGAGGAGGAGGAGAGATCACCAGGCTGCCAGAGAAGAAAACTGGATGGAAAAAACCCAGGCAGAGGAGAGTGCTGCAAAACCAGTTATCTTGGATGGATCAGAGCCAAGGAGATAAAAAGCAAGGGGAAAGGGAACGGCTGGGTTAGGAGGAGCAGCGTGAGAAGCCCCAGCTGTTGTCACACTGTCGAGAAACCACAACCATATCTGGGATCAGTTGGTTGGAAAACACTTTTAAGGAACAAGAAAACAAGCAAATTGTTCAGAGTTTCATGTTGCAAGCTGCAAAAAAGGTGACAGAAGGAGATGGAAATGTTCTTCTTCATGGCAGGAGGAAGCAGGAAAATAGAAGTCATTGGCTTTAGGCATCCAAGACAAATATCATCACTCTGTATCACCCAGATTAGCACCAGCCAAACTGTCCGGGACACAGGCTGGAAGCCCTCACTGTGACATCATCCACTCGGCATCAGGCCTGTAGGCTGGGCTGGAGGCTATCCCCAAAATCAAAGAAACCTTTCTATTCCAGCCTTGTATCTACACAAGATAAAGTTGGCTTTGTTCTTTCTTTCTTTTATTTTTTTTTTTTTTAAAGCATTTTTGGCAGCTTCTTGGGCTCCCTGCAACTACAGCAAGCACCCCTTGGTTTTGCCAGGTAGACTGAATGGAGCCTGTTTCTCCTTCAAACTTTGGGTGTTATTGAGATCCCAGATTTTGTAGGAGGAATAGGTAACAGTTGCACTTAGTCACAACACATTTTAAAAAATAATCTGGTAGCTTTGCCCAAGACCTGAGACACCATGGAAGCTGACAAACTAAACCCAGCAGGGGCTTCATACATCAAAGCTCCTCTGAGGCTTCTTTTTTGAGCCAGCAGCATTCCCAACACCCAATCCCTTTCAAACAAAACCACAAGGGCTTGGCTCCCCTGGACAGACCTGCTTCCTGGTTTCCTCTTGGTCAACACCAGCCCAGAGTTTGAAGGGAGGTTGGTATTCAGTGTGTGGCTTCCCAGGAGGCTCGGGCGGGCTCAAGTCCTTCACCAACCC
Organism: Rhipidura dahli; assembly: GCA_013399225.1. NCBI lineage: Eukaryota > Metazoa > Chordata > Aves > Passeriformes > Rhipiduridae > Rhipidura > Rhipidura dahli. The sequence continues at coordinate 6,331 of VXAC01004320.1, forward strand.
ATCACAGACCTGAGAGACAACGGAAGGGAGCAGCATCAGCATGGCCACAGTGAAGTTCCTCATCTTCCCCCAGCAAAATGCTCTTCCCTGGAGGCAGGGCCTCTGTGTGATCCCTACAGATCTCCATGGGATGACCCACCTGTGAAATGGGTTTTATCTGGGGTACAGGTTGGCCATGAACATGAGAGATGTGCCACATCTTGACATAGGGGTCTGAGCACCAAAGCTTTGTCAAAACACCTCTAAAGATATCCTTGGAAGAGGGTTCTGGTTTAGTTTAAATATGGATGCACATCTCCCCATCCCAGACTTCTATTATGAACTTTGTGAAGTGTAAAACAAGTAACTAAGTGTAAGGGGAATTCCACAGCCAACAGCTCCCAAAACCTCAGTGTAAACCTCAGCATCAAATTCCACTGTCTCCCCTGCTCACTCATCTGCCCAGCCAGTATTTCTGCTCCAAGCTGGACTAATCCGCAGCCAAGGCTGGGCACTGTCACAGCCATAAATCCTTTGCCAACCACCTCAGGTAATCGGGATGAACCATTTCCACCCCCCAGATGCTCAGAAAAAGCTGCCTGAAAACAGTGAGGAAGGACAAGTGCATCAACCCCTCCTGGGCAGGGCCTGCCACCCCCAGGCACTGGGATTGCCACAGTCACCTCTGAAACAAGGCTTTTTTTTTTTTTTTCTTTTCTCTTTTCTAGGAGGTTTCTGACTGATTTGATCTCTTCCACCCTCGGGTCTTTTGCCTTCGGGTATGATGTGACTTCACACCCTCATTTTCAGCTTTGGTCTGGGCAGCTGCCAGCCAGCATCACAAGCAGGCAGGAATGAAACCCTTCCGGGCCACAACTTTACCTGAAAGCAGGGAATAGCAACACCAATCTCACTGAGCTCTAACACTGACCCCAAGCCCGTTTTGAGCACTGTAGGCTTAAGAGTTCAGCCGGCCTGAGTGAGCAACTGCTCTACTGCAAGAGCAGCGTCTTCCAGACACCAAAATAAATCTAATGATCTGAACCTCTTAAGACCAACTTTGCCTGAGTCTTACATTTTTTAATTCAATTTTGACGTAGAAGTCATCGTCTTGCCCAGTGCCATGTGCGGCTGTGCCCGGCTCCAGCAGCTCAGCAGGCAGATCGTGGTATCCTGCCAGCAGCAGCTCCTCACTCTTGTCCATGGACACTGCAGCTGCCAGGCAAGGCTCTGCTTTCTGGAGAAGGGAGGACAGGGTTGTAAACATGGAATTGAAGTCTGGCTGCTCTGGTGCCAAGGGAAAGCTGCACACCCTAGGAGCAGCTTTAACACGAGGCTGTGTGTGCTGTCACTTGGATGTGATATGGCAGCGCCATGTGCTCAGCAGCACCGTGGGGTACCAGAGCTGGCAAACAGGAATGTGGCACGGTGACTGTGACTGTGCTCTCCCCAACTGCTGAAGCAGAGGGACAGACGTGTGGGGTGAAGGGGAGGCAAGGCAAAAACCTCTCCAGGCACTGTTTCACAGTGACAAGGAGCTGGGATCTCTGAGCGACACCCGAGTACAGAGCGCACTCCTTCAGATGGGAAGTGGGCAGGCTCCCCAGTGGCAATCCACAATATTTTGAGAGGCAGCAGATTGTTTCTTACAAACTAAAGAATCAAAATGCCAGAAGCAAGCTTGAAGCCAGGATAAATTTTTTTCCCTTGCTTTTTTTTTTTTTTTTTTCTTCAGCATGGTGGGAAAGGAAGAGCAGGACTGCTGACAGAGGGAAAGGATGGATCTGTAGGAGAATAGACCATGCCAAGAATTCCTTGATATGGCTCTGCTGCTGTTTGGGAAGGACAGCAAATAGCCTGGAGTCAGTCTGAACATGGAATTATTTGATAGGCACAGGAATTACTCCATCCACCCCATTATGACAGACACATGACAGAACAGCTGCTTCGGTGAGGATAAGGGAATAGAGGGGAAGGGTTATTGCTTTGGAAGATTGCTCAGGAGCACTGAAGGTATAGAAAGTCATGAAATAGTGGAGAAACACCACCAACTTTGTGGAATGAGACTTTGGGGAAAAGAATTTGGGTGCTGCCATGCTGGGGAGCTACAGCAGTTCACCAAAGCCTGAAGGCAAAGACTCAGTGAACAGGATGATCCTGGAACACTGGACAGGTCATTTCCAAGCAATTACCATTTCAGTATCTGCTTGGGAAAGCAGGCAATTAACTCTTTGGATGCTTTTGACCTCAAAAGAAATCTTGACGGGAGAGAGAGACGGCAACAATTTTAGAAACATGGATTATTGATCATGGGAAACACAACACTTAACAGAAAAAGGAAAAAAGAAAAATGCAGAAAACAGGACTGAAAGAAAAAAAAAACATTTCAGCCAAAGGCTTGCTTTGAGCTAGCAGCAGCACGGAGAAAAATGCTGGGACTATTATTGGGAAGAAGTAAGGTTATTCCTAGAAGCTGAGGTTTTTAAGGAGGATGGACCTGCCCTGGGCCGCTGCCAGGAGCAGCAGCTGAGGTGCAAACAGCTCCCTGAAATTTATGGAGGTCCAGATTATCAGAAAAGGGCACACAGAGTGCCTTTCTTTATTTAAAGGAGGAGAAAAGGAAGTACCAAATAGAAGATTTTAGCCTCAAGAGTTTAACTGTGACTTTTGAAAAAACAAGAGGAAATCACCTTGCAAACTACCTGTAAGCCACGAGAAAACAAGATAAGCAGCAACCAGCATAAATTTGTCAAGAGTTGTCAAGGTCAGGCTAAGCTGAATGTTTTCTACAACAGAAGGAAGAGGCCTCAGGCAAAGAGCAGCAGAAGACTCTGGGGCTCAGCTGAGCTCTTGACCTAATTCAACACTGGGGTAAAGCAAAACCTGTTAGATGGAGGTCTGATGTGGGATGTGCAAAACTGATTAAAAACATGGCCCAGATTTGGTCTCAGGAGTTAATTGCACAGAAATAGGGTAAGAACTAGGTGGGCTCTGCTCTTTGATTTCATTATTGGCCTGGATGAAGGAAGAAAGAAGCATCTTGATTAAGCTACTGACCCCACTTGCACTGTGGAAGTATTGGGTGAAAAGCCCGTGGGTTCAAACCAAAGAAATGGGCTGGAACACAAAGCACAAGGAAATCCAGGAAGCACAAAAGCAGAGGCAGCACTACCAAAGGGGTTAAGTCCATGGTTATGCCTGTGGCAGCCTTTTGCACCTGAAGAGAAGGGAACACGCTGCTGTCCTGCCAGGCTGGGAACATGCCAAACCTTCACACGGGGAGAGATTCAGATTAATACCGGAGCTTTTTTCTCCTCATAAATCATGGAGTAATAAAACAGGGCAATGCAATAAATCAATATATTCCTCCCAGAATAAATCACCCAGGGAAGCTGTTAAACTTCCTTATGTAGATTAACTGTAGCTGCAGTGAGGCTGAGGTGGGAGGATGGCCCCAAACCCCTCCCAGTGTTTCTCACTGCTGTGGATGACTTGCCCAGAACTCCCACGGATCTCTCTGGCTCACCTGGGAAGTGGCTCTATTATTTATGTGAGGTCATAAATCAACCCATCTCAGTGGGCTCAAACAAGAGGGGTGTTTGGTACTGGAAACAGGTAACGAGGTTTTTGAGCCCATAATTATTGTGTTTCACTGAGTCCTATTTGCAGAGCTGTCTGACTTAATCAGAAATCCAAGAGTACACAGAAGAGGAAGAGCCAGACCAGCCATTCTATAAAGGGTAGTTTCTAGATAATCAGCCAAGATCTACTTCACCTTTGGTGAACCTGAGAAAGAGAAGGGAATGAAGATGTACAGGATGGGCAGGAAACAGGCTGCAGAGGCAATAAGATATAACACCAGGTTGGGCTGTTGCTGGTGCTCTCCAAAGTACCTCAGTTTAAGAAAGGTCTTGGCATAGAGACTGGGATAACAGCTACAACATGAAGGTATTCTTGAGAACTTGAGGAGCAAAATCAGAATGAAATTCAGCAGAGCAAAAGGTGGGACTGAGCTCCTTCCATGTACTGCTTCGAGGAAAGCAGCTGTGTGCCAACCACTCATAGCAAAAGCCAGCCCCGGGTAAGGAAAACCTTCCAGATCTTTGCCACCCACACAAAACAAAGGATTGAAGCAATGGAAAGAGTTGTTGAGGTTTGAAGAAATAAAGGCACCTGAAGGGAGGGCTGGTCATCACACTCCTCCCAGATACCCAGATCACAATCTCAACCTTTAAAAGTCTTTTTTGCATTCTTGACAGACATGTTTTCACACACTTTATCCTGCTGCCTTCTCTGAAATGGGTTACCCCTGAGCCGAGTTGGGGGAGAACATTTATTTCATTCCTGCTGGAGAAACTTCCTGAATTATGTTTTGGATTTGCTAATTAGAGCCAAACCTTCAGCAGCTTGCAAGGTGATTCCTCTGCCCTCACCCCGGGCAGCCCTGGCTCACCTCCAGCCTGCAGGCGCCGGGGGACACAGTCCTGGTTCTGCGGGACGCCAGCCTGCGCCGAACCTGCTTCACAGCCCTGCTGAGCTGCACCCAGAGGGGAGGCAAAGAAAACACAGGACAAGTTCAGCTGCACGGAGAGATCTCCCAATCAGTCTGCTCCAGGCAAGGAGCTCGACCGAGGCAGTACAACCCAACACACAATCAGCCAGGGGTCTTTCAGAGCTGGCCCGAGGTACTGAAATCCTGATCCAGGCAACTCATCTGCTCCCAAAAAATATTGCTGAGATGCCAGATCCCCAATTTTCCTGCCTGGTATCCAGCCAGAAGTGATTTTCCAGCCCAAGGTACTTCAACAGGAATGCACCCCATGGTGCTTCAACTGGAATAACACCAGCTCCTAGGCGAGCACACAGGCTTTCTAAACCACCAAATGCACCATAAACATCACTAGTTAAAAAAAAAAAAAAACAATATTTAAAAAAAAAAAAAAAAAAAAAAAAAAAAAAAAAAAAAAGCTTTAACAGTCCTGAAGGCACGTTTTCCCAGATTCTGGTCTGCACGAGACAAGCTGCAATGAGCTGGCACCACCTAGTGCCATCTCTGCGCCAGGACACGGCTGGGAAAACACCGCGGCTGCGAGCAGCCAGACCAGCTCAGCCACAGCACCCTGGAGGAGCAACCCAGCTGGATGCTCTCAGGAGCAGCACAACATTCAGGGTGACAATGCCAGCTAACGTTTCACTTAAAAGCTAAACCCAAATATTTGGGATGTGCTGTAGAAGAAAAAAAGAAACATTGCCCGTTTCCCATTTCGAACACTGAGGATCCAAAATGCCAAAGCAGCGACAGAAAGGCAGGAGGGGCACAGCTCACCTTGGCAGCTTGTTGCTGGAATGGCTCACCATGCTTCTCTTCCAGCTGGGCTGGAATGATGATGGGAGCAGGGAGACTCTGGAACAGGCACATGTTCTTCCAAGGGGTCGAGTACTGCTCAGCAATGCAGCTCTGCCTCTCTGCCTGCCAGGAAAAAGCCACGTGGGATCTCCAACCATGACCTGGAAAGATGTCAGCCATGGTAACATTTCACCACCCTTGGGTGAAATTTCTAGGGAGGGAGGTTTTGGTTCTCTGTGCTGAGAGAATACAAAGAACCACCAGGCTCTTTGGGGCTGAGGGCATTTGCGGGCTTCCCGCTTGGAGCTGGCAGAGTTACATGAGGACATCCCTAGTCAGCCATGGAAATAGCCCAAACACCCCAAGGGTGGCCAAAGCTGGTGACATCTCAGTGCATTCTCTTTTCTGCCACAGTCAGATCCTGGCAAGTCTCCCCAGCACTTGTTTGAGAGTAGAAAGGATTAAATATATTCATGGGATAATCCAAAACAAGCCCATGGGGGGAAAGGGAATGTGAAGACAGAGGGAAAGTGTTGCTTGAAAACTATTTGGCTGCTCTGGAAAAGAGATGGGAAAAGAGACAGCAGAAAAGCTGCTTAGCTCCAAATGCAGCCAGGAGACATCCACATCACTCCCAACTCCTGCCTGGCTGTTTTTAAACTCCAGGCAATTCTGCTAAGAGCTTCAGGACTCTGTTCTGCTGTTGCCTGAGGGAGCCAGTAACCTTTCCCTGGGGAGGCTTCAGAGCGCCTCCAGCACTGGCCAAGTGTGGCATTGACCCAGCCTGTCTGGACACTGTTTGCCACCACAGGGTCTGCAACCTCAGATTTTCTCACTTTTTCTCATTAACACCTTAAGCTCCAGTGTTTGGATTTTTCCCAACTGATGCTGGGTTTGGAGGAGTTTCTCCTGCCAGAGCCTCACTTACTGCTTCCAAGGCCTTCTGCAGCTCCTGCCTCCGGCGCATCCTGACCTGCCGATTCACCCGCTGCCTCACCTCTCCCTGGAATCTCCTGAGGCTAGCTGCCTTCTTCCGCTGCTGCTCCTTCAGCTCCTCCTCCACCCGGAACGCTGAAGCCTGGGAGAGGTGGAAGCAGATTTCGCCAGGGTTTTGCTACTCTGTAGCATTACAGCAGTTTGTATCCCTGTATCCCTTTTTCCCACACCTGGAACGACCGGGCAGACAAGCAGCACCCTGAGCAAACTTGATGGTTTTTTTCAAAATATGTGGAGTAACAGCTTGGACAATATCTACTGGATTATTATGGGCTGGATTGAGTCTGACTAGTGATATAGAGCATGCACATCTCTGCCTTTGCCTCTCTGCAACACACAGGGAAGGAAAGAAAAAGGAGGCTCATGGAGCAGCTCCCAGCTCCTGCTCCCATGAAAGGATGCTCAAACACCCAAAGCCTGGATCCAAAAGGAACAGGCCAGCCCCTCATCCTGTTAACGTTCTGCAAAGCTAGAAGCACATCAGGGAAGCAGTTCACAGAGCACAGCACTGCTCTGGAACATCTTTACCATCTGAAGTGAAAGATTAAGAGCAGTGACCTGAAAAACACAAAAATCCCATTATACTCTCCTCGCGATTCTGCCAAGCAGCTCTGCAACACCACTATGGCTTAAATTAAAACATCATTGCTCTCCTGGCTGCCACCACAGCAAGAGACTGAAGGGATGGAGGAAAGGGGCAAGGCCAAAGATGAACTTGGAAGAGCAGGGTCAGCACAGCCCAAGAAAATTCCAAGACGGGGAAAAATCTGCTATGGATGAAACCAAGACAGTGCTCCAGAGAACAGCCCAGTGCCAGCTCACCCACTGCCCACCTCAGCAGCAACTCTGATGCACAAGGCATTACTACATATTAATTAAAAGTGTATTAAATAAGCTCAGATAACCCTGGGCAGCTTCATTCACCTCTGGAAGCCACACATGGGTGGCCCCAGGAGCATCCGGGCCCCCTGAAGCTGTCAGGAAAAGTTCAGCTCCCCCAGAAGTTTCATAGTGCCAAGAAGGAAGTTCTGTGGAATGTGGAGATGACTGATTTCCATAAATTATCTCAACCTTTCAGGATTTAAATTACAATGTAGAAATAAATCATCTCAGAAGGGCAGGAGCTTCTGTAATGTTCAGACATTAATTACAGGGGACTGAACTCATCATCCAATATTTAATGCACTTTTAGTCCTCTTAGAATAACCCTTAAAGTAGAAAACCCTGAGATAAGCATCCATGAAGATTTCCTTAAGTGTTTCTAATGGGCTACAGTGGGGATTGGCTCCCGAGACTGAAACACTAATTTTATTTTTTTTTTAATCAGCAACACAGAATAAAATCTCAGCTCCCTGACATCCTTTAGGGATGAGAGGGAAAGCAAGAAGCAGCACTGGCTGGGTTCCCCACCAGACTGATGTTTCAAATTGATGCATTTCTCCTCAAGAAACACAGTTTATTGGAGGATGACCAACTTGGAGAGATGTTGTGAGCTTGTGCAAAGGGGAGACCAGATTACATGGACATCACAGTGGCTTCTGATCCCACTAAACTGCATTAAAACAAATTATTATTTCTAGAAGCCATGTTCCTGGCTGCCTTCAGGCTGTGAAAAAGATCACTTTTGGCTCTGATCTGCCCCTGAGGGTTTCACTGGCACACTGAGGGGCACACAGAGATGCCCCGGCAGATGGTGCCCTCGGTGCACTCACAAAGGCCGGGCTCTGCTCCGGCTGCCCCGGCGCATTCTCCACCCAGACAGCCACGGGGGCCACGCTCTGGTTCCTCTCGGCCAGCACCCTCCAGCTGTGCTGCCGAGGTCTCCCCTGGTGCCTCCCCGGGGGCTTCCCGGCCCCCCAGCGCTGCTCCTTCGAGGAAGGCATGGTCCCGGCACCACCGTGGGCTCAGTCCTGGGAAAGGGGAGCAGAGGTGAGGGTATGTCCCGGGCACCCCAATCTGCACCCTGCCCCCTTCTCCTGCCCTCCGCGCCCACCCCCCTCAGCCACGGGGCGGCCCAGTGCTCTCCCAGTTCTCCAGCCCCCGGGCACCCCCAGCCCTTGGCGGCTGAGTGCCCCCTACACCCCCATCACTGCACCCTCTGTCCCCACTGTCCCCCCAGTTATCCAACCCCACGGCACCCCACATTCGGCTCCCCCCTTCCCCCGAGGGCCCCCAACCC
>VXAC01004320.1:15952-48714 GCA_013399225.1 Rhipidura dahli
AAATAAATTGGCCGGGCGAAGCGCCAAGCCGGGAGCTCCGAGGGACGTGCCCAGCGTGGGGAAGCGGAGCAATTCGGGGGGCGAGCCTGCCCGAAATGTGGGGAGCGCCGGCTGCCCCGCGGGGCCATCCCGCTCCCCCCTGCTTGCTGCCGGTGACCTGGCTTCTGGCGCTGCATGCAGGTAGGGAGTTTTCCCATTTTTCCATGGTTTTCCCGCTTTTTCCACGGGTCTTGGGGGTATCCAGATGGAGGATGAGGGCCGGGGGGGTGATGAGGGTGGTGATACCCTAAGGGGGTGTTTGGAGGGAGGGTTGTCGCGCTGTCGAGCGTACACTCTGCTTGGGAGCTGGAAAAAAGGGGGTAAAATTGGAAGTGAAAACTGGGGAAAACACTTTGGAGCCAAGCGGGTCCTGATGTGGGGGAGGATTTGGCACCGCCCCCACCCTGAGCTTCTCCCCAGTATTTTTTTCTTCCCCGAACCCCCTTTTTTCCTAATTTTTAGCATCTCCAAATCTTTTCTCCTACCCATTCTTCAGCTTCCCTTAAAAACTCATTTTTCACCCCATTTCTAGGCTTGCTTCATCCCACTGCAACCCTGTTCTTCTCCATCATTTATTCCCTAAATTCTCTCATTTGGGAGTTCAGTGAGCCCCAAACTGCCCCATCCCAGGTCTGGCAACACAGAAAATCACCTTCAATAATTTTGTTCCATTTCACCATAGTTTGCACCCAAAAGCAGCCCTGGGGAGGCCCCATTTCCCTTCAGATGAGGAGGATGGATGCAAAACAAAACCAGCTGGGTTCTTTGCTGGCTTTCATTAGACCCTAAAACCAGCCAGGGCTGTGGCCAGGGCACCCCAAAAATGCTGCAGGGCATAAAAAAAAAAAAAAAAAAAAGGCATTTGTGCCACAAAATGGCGTGAAAATGAGGATTTTTGGTGGGCTTTTTTCTACAAAAGCCATTGAAAAGAGCCAGGAGATCTCCATCCCTAAGCCAAGGATGCGGTAGGAAAGAGGAGCTTTTCCTGATTTATGAACGAACTCCCAAATCTTTTACACGGAGCGAAGAAAAAATAAGGAATCGGGTGAAAAAAAGGGAAGAAACGGTTAAAGTGCAGCGATTCGATGCACGGGGAGGGGGCAAGAGGTTTTAAAGGCCACATCCCCATCCCATGCCTTGGCTTTCCCTCTGGGGGGTCCCCTAAATTTGGCGAGTCGGGGCATGCTTGCGGGGCCGAGCACGGCGCTGCCGCTGCCGTGGAGGACGGACGGACGGATGCTGCATACCAATAGGTCCCATGACTTTTCGGGCTTGTTTAAGGCCTTTCTTGCTCCCGCTTCGCCCTGCCCAGCTGGTTTTCCCACTCTGCCCTCCTCTTCAATATGGGGTTTGTTCGCTCTCGGATGACGGTATCCGTATGGGGGGTTCATGGATGGGACCTCTGGGATGTCAAGAGGGGGATGCTAAGGTATTTTAGGGGAGGGAGAATGTTCTGGGGAGTCCCCTCCCCCCAGAAAATCATGTTTTTACACTTTTCCCCTGCCTTTTTTGGCTTAAAACCAGCGATGAGGAGCAATGCACGTGCACGAACTCCCGTGATGCAGTTTTGCATCTGAGGGGGCTTTGTCTGGACGGGAGCATCCAATAGGGATGAGGGTGGGATACAAAATGCTTCCCCCACAGCATTTTTTGGGGAATTAAGGTATTTTTGCACAGCATTACACTGATCTGAGCACTGGTGTCTCTCACTCCCCAGACAACTTTTGCAGGGTAATGATACAACTTTGCCAAGGGTTGCCTCGACCTGCCTCCCACCCCCCGCATTTTTGGGGGTGATGGATGAATTTCTGCAACAAGTTGCACTGACCCAGGTGCAGGAGAGCTCCTGCTCAAGCCCTGCACACTTTGCGGGGGCCACCACATGCAATTTTGCAGAGCATTGCATTAACCCAGCAACAGCAGGGCTGCCATCCACACCTCCTCCTCGCATTTTTGGGGTGATGCATGCATTTTTGCAAAGGGTTGGTTGCACTGACATGGCTAAAGGAGCATTCCCACCCCCAGTGCAGCTCTGGGGGGTGATAATGCATCTTTGCAGAGGGTTGCATTGACCCACCTCCCATGCCCAAAGCAATTTAAGGGGTGATTCTTTGATTTTTACAACATATTGCACTGATCTCAGTGCAGGAGGGCTCCTGCCCCCCAGGCACTTTTGGGGCCATGCGTGTGTCTTTGCAAATGTTGTGGAGCCAAGTTGGGCACCTTGGGGGTGCTCAGCACAGCTCCAGCTTGGGGTTTCCCTGTTTTCTCCATGCTCGGCACCCCATTGCCTCTCCCCACCCCAAGGTCTGCTGGCAGGGGTGAACATCACCAGCCCCACGCCACTGGTCCGTGGCACGGCGGGCAAAGCGGCGCTGCTGTCGGTGCGCTACGCCAGCGCCAGCGCTGACAAGCCAGTGGTCAAGTGGCAGCTGAAGCGGGACAAACCCGTCACCGTCGTCCAGTCCATCGGCACCGAGATCATTGGCAACCTACGGCCCGACTACCGCGACCGCATCCGGGTGCTGGAGAACGGCTCGCTGCTCATCAGCCCCTTGCAGCTGGCTGATGAAGGTGCTTATGAGGTGGAGGTGTCCATCACCGACGACACTTTCACCGGCGAGAAGACCATCAACCTCACCGTGGACAGTAAGGGCAAGAAGGACATCCAGTGGAGACTGGGTTATCCATGGGATGTCTTCCCTGGCCACACTTTGGGAGGGCTTTCTCCAACTGGGAGGTGGTTTTGGGGGTTTCACCACCCTATGCAGCCAAGCTGGTGGGGTTTTGATGTCTCTCTTCCTGTCCCCTGAGCCCATCCGTCCGCTGAGACATGGCATCACCATGGTTCCCCTACTTGCCCACAGTTCCCATCTCAAAGCCACAAGTGCTGGTGGCCTCCTCAACTGTGCTGGAGCTCAGTGAGTTCTTCACCCTCAACTGCTCACACGAGAATGGCACCAAACCCACCTACACCTGGCTGAAGGACGGGCGGCCGCTGAGCAACGACTCCCGCCTGCTCCTCTCTCCTGACCAGAAGATTCTCACCATCACCCGTGTTCTCATGGCCGACGATGACGTCTACAGCTGCCTGGTGGAGAACCCCATCAGCCACGGCCGCAGTGTCCCCGTGAAGCTCACTGTTTACCGTAAGCCACCCCTTCTCCCCTCCTGCACTCCCAGGCTTGGCCATCCCTTGCAGATGCTTTCAGCTAAAATTTTTGGGGGGTTGTCCCCCCTCATTCCTCTCCTCCAGGCCGGAGCTCTCTCTACATCATCCTGTCCACGGGCGGCATCTTCCTTCTTGTCACCCTGGTGACAGTTTGTGCCTGCTGGAAACCCTCCAAGAAGTACGGGTGGGGATAACATGGGAGACAAAGGGGGTTGTCCCATCTTGTCCCATCCTGTCTTTTCCCATCTTGTTTTGTTCCATTTCATCTCTTCTCATCCTTTCTTGTTCTGTCTCATACCATCCTATCTCACCTCATCTCATCTTGACACATCCTACCCCATGCCATGCCATGCCATGCCATGCCATGCCATGCCATGCCATGCCATGCCATGCCATGCCATGCCATGCCATGCCATCCCATCCCATCCCATCCCATCCCAACCCCTCCCCTCCCANATCCCATCCCATCCCATCCCATCCCATCCCATCCCAATCTCTCCCTCCCTGCAGTACTTGATCCTCCCCTGGATGAGCCACAGGCAGTGCCCCATTGTCTCTAACACGATGCCAGTGCTGCCCCATCCCCTATCCCTTCCCAGGGAGAAGCGACAAGCAGAGACGCAACCAACCTCTGACTACACCGAGCCGGATGAGGAGCGCCTGAAGCACGATGGTGAGTGCCGGCCTCGGCGTGGTGGCGGCGGGTTGGGGGAACACCAATGCTCCCGGCATGGTGAGCAGCACCTTGCTTCCACACAGCCGAAGGCATCCCACGGAGCGGCGAGCACGAGCGCAAGAATCCAGTGGCTTTGTACATCCTTAAAGATAAGGTGAGAGCCAGTAGCACCAGTAGCACAGCAGCAGCATCTCAGCACAGGGTCTCGGACATGTGCCACGCTTTTCTGCTCTGGGCTTTTGACAGGACTCGCCAGAGGCGGAGGAGGATTCGCTACCTGAGCCCCGCGGCACAGTTGAACCAGGTTACACCAGCTCGCCGGTACCAGCAGCCGGTCGCTCGCCGGGACCCGTGGGGCGTTCGACTCGTCGTTACCATCGCTCGCCAGCTCGCTCACCCGCCTCGACGCGGACCCACCGGTCGCCACCGGGTTCGCCGGCACGTTCCCGCGGCGCTCCGCGGCTGCTGCGGACTGCCGGCGTCCACGTAATTCGGGAGCAGGAAGAGGCCAACGCCGTGGAGATCAGTGCCTGAGCAGGGGGGACTGTGCGCGCTTTGGTGGCAGTGTGCAAGCAAACAGGGACACCAGCACGGCCACACTTCTGCCACCGAGCAAGCGGGGACACCGGCACAGCCCTGCTCCCACCACTGGGCATCATTCCGCTCGGCGTAAAGTCACTAATTTCCTATTGATCCCACCCAGAGCTTCCCACTTCCGTCCCCCATCTTCCTGGGGCATCGCTTTAATGGCTTTCTCGCCGGGACGAGTGTGCAGGGAGCGTGCAGAAAGCACAGGTGTGTGCAGAGAGAACATGCAATCAGAGCACGGAGAGAGTGTGCCAGAGAGGGTGCATGGAGCATGCAGAGAGAGCGTTCAAGCACTGCACAGGGAAAGCACGCACGGAGCACGCAGGAGGGCACACGGGGTGTGCACGCAGGCTGCATGGGGCAGGCACGAGGGTGTTCAGCAAGTGTGCACGCTGTGTGCAAAGAGAGGATGCACAGAGCATGCAAGAGAACATGGGGAGCCCATGGAGAGAACACGTGTGGAGCGTGCAGCTAAGACTGCACAGAGCGTGCTCAGAGTGTGTGCAGAGTGTGCAGAGTGTCCACGGAGCCTGCATGGCCCTTGTGAGTGTGCCAGCACTGCGTGTGCACCCCGAACGTGCACAGAGTGTGTGAAGAGTGTGCAGAGTGTCCACGGAGCCTGCATGGCCCTTGTGAGTGTGCCAGCACTGTGTGTGCACCCCGAGCATGCTGAGTGTGCAGAGAGAGTCCGTGCAGAGCCTGCACAGAGCACCTGGAGTGAGCGTGCACACAGGATTTGCATGGGACATGCATGCAGCATGTGGTGAGTGTGCAAAGAGTGTGAGCAGAGAGGGTGTGTGCAGTGCTTGCACAAAGCACATGCTGAGCGTGCACAGTGTGTGTGGAATGAGTTTGCAGAAAGCCGGCCGGCGAGTGTGCACAGAGCATGCGCAAGAGTGAACCTGCAGTGTCGGCACAGGGCACGCGTGGACCCTGCAGCGAGTGTGCAAAGAGTGCGTGTGGTGCACGTGCAAAGAGCGAGCACAGAGCAGCTGGGCACGCTTGGAGCGTGCACACGCACGCCGGGAACACAGCACTGCCCGCCCAGCCACCGTGCATGCACACGCGCGTGTAAGAGAGCAGTGCCTGCCCACCATGGCACACCCCCGTGCGTGAAGCAGGACACGCCCTGGCACACAAGCTCACCCAAGGGCACACATGCACCAGGCAGCCTGAACGGGGGGCTCCCTCCTGCCCCCCAACTCCCCAGCTGCAATGTCCCCTAAACGTGGGCTGGAAGCTCTGGCCCAAGCATTGCCCCTTTGTCACGGTAGGATTTTCTGTGAAAATCCCCCGGTTTTGGGGCACACGATGCTGTCTCTCCCCAAGCCTTCATGGGAAATAGGTTTAGCATGAAAAGCAGAGAGAGGCCGGCCAAGTGAGCCGGGCCCTGAGGCACCCGGGGTGGGTGCCGGGGCACCCCGGAGTGCTCGGGGTGCACTACTAACCAATAAACTAAATGTACTACCTGTCTGGTGGTGGCACCCTTGGGTGTCTTTGTGGGACAGGGACCCCCCCAGGGTGGGGGGACACATGAGAGGCGGTTGGCAGCTAAGACCACACAAACCTGCTGCACCTGGCTGGCACTCAAACTGACACTTGAAGTTCTTGGGAGACCTTGGACATTCCCTCTGGTACCTACTGATGGTGTCCTCAGCTGAAAGCCCATTTCTTCTTAATTTGTCTTCCTCTGAACATGGCGAAGGAAGAGGGGAATTTATTCTGACTAATTAAATTCATTAACCGCTGGTGTCCCCCACTTCACTGTCTCCGGGTGCTGCTGGTGCCACTGCGGTGGGGCATTCCCACTGCCACAGGATGGCTGAGCTGTTTGTGTTCACCGTCACCTTCCCCTCCTTCGGCATTTCCCAGCCCCCGCATCCGGCTATTGTACCCCCCCATCTGGAGCCGGATCCGGCCCCGGTGCTGGCAGGGAGGAACCGGGATTTCAGGAGGAAACGGGAAGTCTGGCCAGGGCCGGCATGGCGGGCGGCTGGGAGACAGCACTGGGCCTGGGGCTCTGCCTCGCCACCCTGCACCATGGAGGTGAGTGCAGCCCACAGGGGCCAAAATCCACTTAACTCTGCCCCCTGCCCCACCCCAGATCTGAGATCATGCCCACTTGGGGCACCTATTGGCATCCCCCCACCTCCTTGTCACCCCACAGGCTGCCGCCTCCCCAGCATGGCCACGGCACCCCAAACTCCAGCTGGTAAGGACACCTGGTGGGTGGGTCATGCAGGTGGGGAGACCCCAGAAAATCCTGTTCCTCCCCACCCACAATATGCTCTCCCCACCGCAGTGCTGCGGGACAATTTCCGCCTGCAGCCAGGTGACTTGGTGACCACAGCGGGGCAAACACTGGAGCTGGATTGTGTCCCCCCCTTGGGGTACCCCGAACCCTACGTTACCTGGAAGAAGGACGGGGTGACCTTGGACTTGGTAGGTGACAGGTATGTGGTCACCAAGGGGAAGCTGCAGGTGGCATCAGCCCAACGGAGCGACTCCGGTCTCTACATCTGTGTGGCAGCCAACGCAGCAGGCAAGAGGGAGAGCCGGGGCGCCCGTGTCTCCGTGCTGGGTAAGCCAAGGGTCTCCCACGGGTGGTGGGCACATCATACCCAGCCATGGTGCCATGTCCTTGATGTCCCCCTGCAGAGAAGCCAAGCATTGTGCGGCACCCGAGTGAGGCCGTGGCGGTGGCTGGCAGCACTGTGGAGCTGGGTTGCAGCACCCGAGGTGACCCAGCGCCACAGGTGCAGTGGCACAAGGAGCGCGGCGACCTGCCCTGGGGCAGGTAGGTGGTGGCAAGGGGGAGGTGTCCCATCCCCAGCGTGGGGATGAGGCTGATGGAGAGCTCCTGACCCGCAGGCACGAGGTGGACCGGGACCACACTTTGCGCCTCTATGCCGTGACGTCCGCTGATGCCGGCGCATACGTGTGTACAGCACAGAGCCAGCTGGGCACTGCCGCCGCCACCACCTTCCTCCACGTGGAGGGTCAGTGGTGGGACCTCCATGGCCTCCACCATCACAGGCACCCAGGGCCATCTCAGGGTTCATGCAAGGGAATCCATCTAACAGGGTCCATCTAGTGGGGTCATCCAAGGGGACTCTGTCCGCGGCGGTCCATCCAAGGGCATCCATCATCCATCAGATAAAGGTCCATCCAGCTGAGTCATTTAAGGGGATCCATCAAAGGTGGTGCTTCCAAAGGTGGCACATCTAAACACATCCATCCAACAGGATCCATCCAAGGGTTCCATCCAAGAAGGTACATGTAAGGGGATCCATCTAAGGAAATACATCGAGGTGGGAGTCCATTCAAAGGGATTCATTCAAGAGCATCTAACCTAAAGGGGATCCAGCCAACCCGGTTCCTCCAAGAGGATCAATTTAAGGGGGTCTATGCAAGGTGGAAGTACATTAAAAGGGGATAGAACTAGAGATATCCATACAAAGGGTCCATCTAAGAGGAACATATCACAGGGATGTATCATGGGGGCTCACCCCATGTCCCCAAGGGCAACACATCCAAGGGGTCCCATCCAAGAGGGGTCCGTACAAGATGTGTCCATCCAAGACAGGCCCATCAAAGGGTATCTGTCCAAAAGGGTCCATTTGAGTGGCTCCGTCCAGGTAGAGATCAGAATCTCCATGTACAGGTATCTGAGGTGGGTGTCTGGGCGGGTGTCAGGGGACCATGGTGCCATTAGCCTTCTTCTGCCTCACAGACCGGCTGGCAACGGACCAGCAGGAGACTGCACCGCGGGACCTGCTGGCTGTGCGGCTGCACCTGGACAATGGCACCGCGCTGCCCACTGCTGCTGTCCAGCTCCGCTGGCAGGTCGGTGCGATGCTCTCACCCAGTGGAGGGGTGGGATGGGACACTGCCCCATGTCCCACCTTAACTTGGAATCCTTCCCATCCCCTTCAGATGCTGATGCCGGTGCCAGTGCCTGTGGGCTACACAGTGCTGTACCGCAGCCTGTTTCCAGTCACCACCTCCTGGGTCCAACACGACGCAGGCCGGGAGCTCAGCGCTGTCATCCCCGCACTCCGCAGGGGCTACAAGTACGAGTTCAAGGTCCGACCCTACACTGGAGGGAGCCAGGGCTCAGACAGCAACAGCAGGCACCTCTGGATACCCGAGGAAGGTACGTTGTGCATCCCCAGGGATGCCTGGGTGGAGGATGGGGAGGTCGGTTGGGGTCCCAGGTGTCTTATCATCCCTGTCCCAGCAGTGCCTAGTGCAGCGCCCCAGCACATCACTATCAGCCAGGCTGAGACAGGGAATGGCACCGTGGTCGTGAGCTGGGAGCCACCTCCTCCTGAAGCCCACAATGGTGTCATCCGCGGCTACCAGGTTTGGGGCAAGGGGGCGGGGCTGGGGTCTTCTGGCCAAGGAGGGTCCAATCAAGGGGATCCATCTAAAAAGGGAGCCTGTCAAAGGCGGGGGGGGTCTATCTAAGGGGGCAACCATCCAAGGAGTCTGTACAGGAGGGGTCTCAACATAGGGGTTCATCCAAAAGGGCCAACCAAGGGAGAGGTCCATCCCAGGGCATCTGTCTAGTGGCATCCAAGGGAGATCATCCAAAGGAGTGCAGCCTAGGGGATTCATCCAAGGGGGTCCATCCAAAGGGGGATCCATCAATGGGGGTTAATCCAAGGACTATTCACCTAAGGAGGTCCGTCTTAGGGGCATGCAAGGGAGCCCATCCAAAGGGATCCTTCCAAGGGGAGTCCATCAAGGAGGTTCAGCTAAGGGGACTCATACAAGTGAATCCATCCAGGGGGAATCCATCAATGGGAGTCTATCAAGGGATGTTCATCTGAAGGGGTCCATCCAAGGGGGTGCATCCAAGGGGGCCCCTCCACAGGGGGTCCATTAAAGGGGGGCCATCAAGGCTAATCATCTGAGGGGGCACATCCTCTTTGTGCCTGCCAGGTCTGGTCAATGGGTGAGGGCTGGCAGCACCCCACCAACAGGACAGTGGATGGAGCCACCCGTCGCCTGGAAGCCCTCCTCCCACGCCCTGGGGCTGAATTCTGTGTCCAGGTGGCAGCTTTCAACAGCGCAGGGCTGGGGGTTCCCAGCAATGCCACGTGTGGTGTCCTGGGTAGGAGATGGAGAGCAAGGTGGGGTGCGGGTGCGGGTCAAGGCTGTGACATGACGTGACACTGATGGGACCCTTGCAGGGCTGACAGCAGGGAGCAGCAGGGTGGTCCAGGCACTGCAGCAGCCTGCTGTCATCGCAGCCGCTGGTTCCATGCTCTGGTTGGCCTTACTCGCCCTCCTCCTCCTCGTCTGCCAGCGCCGTGCCAGCCAGGATGCCGCAGCTCGCCACAGGTGAGAGGCCACGGGGTGGGGGACACAGCAGATCCCTGGTGTGGTGGGGATTGATGCACTGACAGCACCTCTTGCCCTGCAGGCTGGTGGCTGGTGGTGGCCCCTGGAAACCCAGCTGTGCCCCCCGAAACCTCAGCAGCAGCAGCAGCCTCAGCAGCCGACTCCTGGGCAGCGACAGCAGGGACCCCCACCCTTCCAGTGAGCCCCATGGGGACTGGAATCTCCACCCACTGCCATGGGACCCCCACCCCTCCAGTGAGCACTAGGGTTGGGACCCCCACCTGGTGCCATAGAGCCCCCACTCTCTGCCATGGAACCCTCACCCATACTGTGGGACCCCCATCCAGCCCATGTGATGCCATTGGATCCCCACCCAGTTCCGTGGAACCCTGACCTGCTGCAACAGGACCCCCAGCCCAGGCCTGGGACCCTCACAGAGTGCTATGGGACCAGCAAAGTGTACCCAAGATCCCCACCCTATGCCTAGGACCCCCAGTGCTATGGGACCCCTACCGTGGTGCCCCACATTGTCTGTCTGCAGGCAGCAAGGACTTGAGGACACACAGACCCAAGAACAGAGGGGACAGGGGACACATGGCCCCATGGGTGCCTTGACCTCTCTTACTCTTCCAGCCCTCTCCTTGGAGCCGCCGAGCCTTGGCCCCCCCACGCCCCCGAACCACAGCAGCCTCCGTGGGGGGCACCCACGGCCCCTCGGGGACATGGGGTTCTGTGGTGGGGGGCACCCCGGGGTGCACACCTCACCCAGCACCCCAAACCCAGCACCCTGGGAGCGTGTTCGCAAGAGAGGTGGGTGTGAGGGGCATGTGGGGGGAGATGGGGGACACCAGGCTAATGGCCCATGGCTCTGTGTCCCTCATTCCCCACGCAGAGCTGCATCAAGTGCACAGCACCCCGGTGCTCACAGCTGGCCCCAGCCACACCCCTCTCCCTGGAAGTGGAGGAGACTGGGGGACAGATTTTGGTCTGGCAGCCAGGTGGCCTCAGCAAAGGGGACATGAGGGTGAGACCGTCATTGCCGTGATGGACAGCAGGGACCCACAGCTCCCAGTCTTCAGCTCTCCAAAACCACGTCGGGGCAGCACTTCACTGGCCTCTGGTGTGACCACATCACCGGTGACACCACCGAGGCCACCCCATGCCTGGCACCCACCAGTGACACGGTGAGTCTGGGTGTCCCCATTCTCAGGGGTGCCCTGCAACCCAACCCTTTGCTGCAAAACCCATCGTGTCCCTTGTACCTGCAGGTCCCCGGCCTCCATGTGCCCTGGGGACACATCTCCGGTCACCAGGCATCCCAAGGACACATCCCCAGCCACTGGGATCCCCAGGGACACATCTCCACTCATGCGATGCCCCAGGGACACATCCCCAGTCACTGAGAGCCCCAGGGGTGTGTCACCGGCCACCAGGAACCCCAGGGACATCATGTCCTTGGTCACTGAACACCCCAAGGACATGTTCCTGGCCAGCAGGCATCCTAAGGATGTGTCCTCAGTCCCCATGACCCCCAGAGACATGTCTCCAGTCACCAGACACCACAAGGACCCATCATCAGCAACCAAGCACCAGAGGGATACAGTCTTGGCCACCAGGCACCCTGAGGACACATCCCTGGTCACTAGGTGCCCCAGAGACCCATTACCAGTGGCCAAGTGCCAGAGGGACATGTCGCTGTCCACCAGGCATCCCAAGGACATGTCCCCAGCTAGCACGCACCCAAAGGACACATCCCCAAGCACGAGGCTCCCCAAGGAGATGTCCCCAGCCACCAGGCACTGCAGGGACAAGTTCCAGGCCTCCAGGTATGCCAAGGACATGTCCCCAGCTAACAAGTACCCCAGGGAGACATCACTGGTGACCACAAACCCAAGGCACATGTTCCTGTGCAGCAGGTACCCTGAAAACATGTCACCAGCCTTGAGGCATCCCAAGGACACATTGCCAGCCACTGGGCACCCCAGGGACACATCCCCAGTCACCAGGAACCCTGAGGAGATGTCACCAGTCTCCGAGCACCGCAGGGACAAGTTCTTGGGCACCAGGTACTCTAAGGACATGTCTCGGGCCACCAGGAGCCCCAGGGATCCATCACTGGTGACCATGCACCCAAGACACGTGCCCCTGTGCAGCAGGTACCCTGAAAATGTGTCACCAGCAGTAAGGCACCTCAAGGACACATCTCCAGCCACCAGGCATCCTGAAGAGGTGTCTCCAATCACTGGTCACCAGAAGGACATGTTCTTGGGCACCAGGTACCCCAAGGACATGTCCTCAGCCACCAGCCACACCAGGAACATGTCACTGGAGACCAGGCACTCAAGGGACACTTTCCTGGCTACCAGGTACCCCAAGGACGCGTCCCCAGCCACCGGGCGCCTCTCACCAGCATTCAGCGATGGGGTCCTCACACAACAGCAGGTGGCTGAGGTCCTGGAGATGGACCAGGACACTACCTGCTGCAGGTATTCCCCCTCCCCCTGGGACACTCCCATGATGGCAGCATCCCCTGGTACCAGTGGTACCCCCATTGTATCGCCCACAGACCCCCGGCACCAACCACACCACGGTCTTTCTCACCACTGCACACCTACGGCTACATTTATGGGCCAACAGCCTCTGAGCTAGGTGAGGAGGAGGAGGAAGAGGAGGAGGAGGAGGAGGAGTGTACAGCAATGAGGGGCTCGCCAGGAGGGTCGCTGCTGAACGGCTGGGGGTCTGTCTCGGAGGACAACTTTGCCAGCACCCGCTGCAGCTTGGTGAGCTCCTGTGATGGCTCCTTCCTCCTGGATGCCAGCTTTGCCCAGGCGCTGGCCGTGGCTGTCGATGGCCTCTGCTGCAGCCTTGAGGACACCGATGGGGACTATGGGGGTGAGTGAAGGGTCCCTGGATCCATTCTCTGACCCTGAGCATCATCACCTCCCGGAGGAAGACGACTCCATTCTGACCCCATGCTGATGCCACCATCTCTCGCCTTCTTCCCTGCAGGTCCCTCACCACCACCATCGCCCTTGGAGCAGGTCTTCCCACCCAGAGTCCCCACCAGCACCTGGGACTGGTGGAAAGTGCTGGATGTTCCACAGAGAATCAGGACTGAGGTAGCCATGAACAGTAGTTCACAGAACGGTGCGTAGTGCCCCAGTGCCAGGGTGGGGGGTTCTGGGGGTGGTGAGGAGTGTCATCTGTTGCAGGGTGTTGGAAAATGTTTCCTTTGCTTTCCAGGTGGCCAGGGGTCAGGGCCTGCCAGCCCCTGGGCCAGGGAAGATGGTGACCGTGGGACAAGAGGGACAGGAGTGTGGCAGTCCCCAGGGCGCAGGATGCAGCAAGGCCAGAGTTCCCCATGGCTCAGCTAAAACCCAGCTTTATTAGGCGGCTCCCCAAACAGGGGCTCTTTACTAGGAAAAGCCACCTACAAAGGGGGGGTGGCACAAAGGTGGGTGGGTGTCCCTCCTTATTCAGTGTTCTTGACCTTCCCAAGTGTCCTCCTTCTTCCATAGTGTCCCCATCCCTTCTCAGTATCCCCACCTCTTCCCAAATTCCTCATCCCTCCCCAGCATCCTCATCCTCCCCAAGAGTCTACATCTCCTCTAAGTGTCCTTGTCCTTCCTTAGTGTCCTCTTCCTTCCCCAGCATCCTCATCCCCACTAACTATCCTAGTCCAGCCCAGGCACTGTTGTCCATCCCAAGTGTCCTTGTCTTTCCCTAGGGTTGTTGATCCCCTGATCATCCCCATCCCTGCTGACCACTCCCATTCCTTCCAAGTGTCCTTGTGCTTTCTGGTAGTTCATGTCCTTCCTCAGCATCCTTGTCCCTTGTCTCAGCCTTGTCTCTCCCAAGTCACCCTGTGCAGCCCTGTGCTCCTTCCGAGTCTCCTTGCCCCTCCTAATCATCCTCATTCCCAGAGTTCTCAGCCCTCTTGAGTGTCCTCTTCCTTCACCAGTTGTTTTTTCCCCCATGCCAAGTGTCCTTGTCCTTCCCCACTGTCCTCATCCCCTGCAACCATCCTCCTTGTCCCTTATCACTTCCTTGTCCCTCCCAAGCAATCTTGTTTTTCCCAAGTGTCCTCTTCCCCCCAGCAATCCTCAATCCCCAGAAAGCCTTGTACTTTCTCCATGTCCTCCTCCCTCCAAGCATCCTTGTTCCCCAGCCTTCCTTGTCCTTCACCAGCACCCTCATCCATCTGTCCTTGTTCCCCCCAGCTGTCCCCATCCCTTTCAACCACCTCATCCCTCCCAGACATCCTTGTCCTTTCCCAATACTGTTCCTCCCAACCATCCTTGTCTCCATGATCCTTGCCCCACTTGAGCATCCTCCTCACTCCTCCCCAGCATCCTCATCCCTCCTCAGCATTCTCATCTGTCCCGACTCTTTCTGTCCCCAGGGTTCATGACCTTCCCTGAGCATCTTCCTTGTCCCTCCTGAGCACCCTTGTCCCTCCCCAGGGTCCTCATTCCTTGTGACCACCCTTGCCCCACCCCAAGCATCCCCATCCCCCCTCACGCTGATGCCCACTGGCCGCGAGCTCTGTGCAACCTATTTCCATAGAGCCACTCAGAAATTAAAGAACATCCCTCCGTGTCCCCTGTGTTCCCATCCCCATGTCCCCGACTCCGTCACCGACTCGCCCTCCCTTTTATCGCTTCTCCTGCGGCGGACAGGGAAACGGGGCCCCTGGGCGGCGGCAGTGGCCGGTCCCTTCGCCGCGGTCCCCCGGCGTCCGGCTGCGCCCCGAGCCGTGGCCGCGGGAGCTGGTGGAGCCGCGGGACGAGATGCTGCCCGTGGTGGAGCAGCTGCCAGACACCTGCCCGCGGGGCAGGCAGGAGGGTTTGCTGTAGGGAACGGCCTCATCTGCAGGGGAGGAGACAAGGTTGGGGTTCGGCAGGGACACCCCCAGCCCTTTTGCCGCGCGATCGGTGGCTCTGCCTCACCGCCGCGGGGCGGGCGATGCGTGACCCTGCGCTCAGCCCCGCTCGGCTCCAGCTCCGGAGAGAGGCCGGGGGTCTCGCCTGGCGGCGGCAGCGGCGGCGGCGGCAGGTCTGCGGCAGAAAGGGAGGAGAGGGCTGAGCTCCCCTGAGCCTCCAGAACTCCCTGTTTTTTCCTCCCACTCACCTCTCATCTGCTTTTCCCGGCGGTAGCGGCTGCATTTGGGCTTCAGGCGACTTTTGGAGATCACGCCGCGGGTTTTCCCTGGGTGGGGGGGGCGGGATGGCAGCGTCAGCTCCCCCAATAGCCAGTGAGGTCCCCACCCACCCATACTGGCCCCTCAGGGCTCACCTGTGCCAGGAGGGCAGCGGGCTCGGGGTGGGGGGCCCTCACTGGCATCCGGAGTCTCCGAGGGACTGGGTGCCTGTGGGGGGGTACTGACGCCATGGGGGGGTCTCCTGGCAAAGAGGGGGGTGCAGTGAAGCCAGGGTGGGGGGAGCGGGATGGGGGCTCAGTGGCCACCACAGTGCTGGCACAAGCCCTCTAGAGCTGTGCCAGAGCCAGGAGAAGCCATGTGGTATTGTCACAGCTGGATGGCACTGGTGTAGGTGGGCTGAAACGCCACAGCTGGATAGAAGTTTCACAGCTGGATCACAGCCACACAGCTGGGCTGGCAAAGGGGAGCAGCAGTGGCACAGCTGGGGTGGGGGACCACAGCCTGGCAAGGTTGTGATAGCATGGCTGGCCTGCAATGGCACATCTGAAGCACAGCTGGAGAGAGGCTGCTCAGCTGGATTGCAGCCACACAGCTGGACTGCAGCAGCACAGCTGGATCATCACACATCTGGACTGCAAGCACACCAGTAGATTGCAGCTGCACAGCTAAACCATGATACTGCTGGGTCATGGCACAACTGAATTGCAACCATGCAGCTTGACTACAGCTGCACAGCACAGCTGGAATGCAGTCAGACATCTGGACTGCAGCCGCACAGCTGGAGTACAGTGACATGCCAGCATTGTGGTGGCACAGGTGGAGCACAGCAGAGCTGGGTCATGACAGCACAGCTGGATGATGATGGCCCACCTGTCTGGTGATGATGCAGCTGTACGGCAATGCCCCAGTCAGCCCACAGTGCCATGGATGTGTCATGGCCAGACAGCATGGCCAGAGCACAGCTGGAGAGCAGGGGGGATGGTGACACCATGGATGGATCACAAAGAGATGCCTAAACCATGAGAGGACATCCAGACTCCACTGGGGCATCCAGACCCCACTGGTATGGCCAGACCATGGTGGCACAGCAGGACCAGATCATGGTAGGGGCTGGATTGTGATGGGACACCCAGACCATGGCGGGACATTGAGGCCCTGATCCAGAGTCCAGTGGCAAGGCCAGACTGTGGTGGAACAGTGAAATTGGACCATGAAAACATGACGGGGCATGACATCCAGACCTCAGTGGGACACCTGGACCTCAGGTGACACACCTGGACCTCGGGTGACACATCTGGACCTCAGTGGCAAGGGTGGACCATGAGAGCATGGCAGAGCCAAATGGTGACAAAATGGCTGGGTTGTGATGGAACATCTGGACCATGGTGGGGCATGTTGACCCCAACAGAACACCTGGACCCCAATGAGACACCTGGACCCCACTGACACTGTTGGACCATGATGGCATGGCGGGGCTGGGTAGTGACAGTGTGGCTGAATCTGCGATGGAACACCCAGGCCATGGTGGGACATCTGGACCTTGATGGGATATCTGGACCCCAGTGGGACATCCAGACCCCAATGGCACGGCCATGCCAAACAAGGCCCATCTCCTACCGGGGCAGGAGGGAGTTATCGAAGTCGCGGAGGCGAGGGATGTCCTCCGTGGTGCGAGGCGACGGTGTCAGCGTGGCGGTGGAACGGCAGCCAGAGGAGGTGGTGGGTGAGGAGGCAGCAGTGGCACAGGGGATGTCGTCACCAGGGTACCACACCTCCACCCCCAGCCTGCAGGGTGGAAACCACAGGGTAGGTGCTGGGGGCAGCACGCCCAGCCCCCAAGCCCCCACACTCACCCTCCGGCTGCCTCTTCCTCTTCATCCTCCTCTTCTTCCTCCTTCTCCTCCTCCTGGGTGCACTGGCTGAGCTCACTGGCTGAGGGCGGCGGGGGCAGCAGCTCTGTCCAGCTCACCACCGGCGGTTTCACTGCTTGCCCCAGCTTTGCTTTGGCCCCTGTGCCAAGGAGGGATGCTGGGGGGGCTGTGGGGAGGGCACCACTCCACAAGTACCCATGTGAGCCCCCACCCATCCGAACACCCTACCGTGCTCAGCCCGGCCACGGGGCACCTGGGAGGCTGCAGCATCCATGGGCTGGGAACCGCCCCCAGGATAGGAGGGGCCATACTGTGAGAAGGGACGGGGGAAAGTGCAGAGCTCCTCACTGTCAACCTCGATAGTGCTGTAAACTGGCCCCTCGCCAGCCGCTGCTCCAAACTGCTCCGTCTGGGCGATGTAACGGGTGATGCCGGCATCTGCGGAGGGTGATCGGCATCAGCAGGGCTGGTCATGACCCCCTCAATCAGAGCCACCCAGACCCATGCTGGCCCCTCACCATTGTAGTATCTCTCACTGGTCCCCAAGCAACCAGCAGCACTGGCTGTGCCACCACCACGCCACGCATCCACCAGCCATGGGTAACCACCGCCGGCAGCTGCCCTGCAAGGGGAGGGGGTGAAGGAATGCTGGTGGTCAGCCCTGGGGGTCCTGGGGAGGGCAGGGGATGCCGGGGGCATTACCTGGGGCTGCTACGCACTGGAGCCGGGAAGGCGACTGTGGAAAGAGATGGGGGTGAGGGCAGCGAGAGGCCATAGTGGGACCCCACAGCACCTATGGGCTTACCGGTGGGCGTGTAGGCAAAGGATGCTGCAAAGAGAGGGATGGTGGGTGGCTGATGGGTGATGGGTGAGGGGTGAGAGGTCCCAGGGGTAGCACCCCTCTGTACCGGTGAAGTGGCTGAGCTCCTTCTTCCTCCGGCGGCGGCTGTAGAGCCAAGCAGCAAAGGCAGCGAGAACGACCCAGCAAGCACCACCAATGCCGGCGATGAAGGCTGGCTGCCTGGCTACCTCTGCTAAATGCTCAGCCAAGCTGCTCCCACCTGCTGGCCCTGCATCTCGCTCCACCAGAGGGGCTGCAAGTGACACAGGAAAGAGGGACACACCGGCAGGGTGCCAAGGAGCCATCCCCAGCACTGCAGTGGGTGACCCCATCAAGCCCCACCCACGGGTGCAAGTTGTGACAATGAGGGTCTCACCAATGTGGATGGGGACAGGGGCGCTGCGGGCACCCACACCTGCACTGGTGGCAGCAGCAACTTCAGCATGGTAAGGGACCCCAGGGACAAGTCCCTGCAACTCCGTCACCAGCACCGTCCCCTCCACACTCTGGTTGATGTGGAAGCGGCTCTCATTGCCCAAGCACCAAATCTGGTGGGGAGCAGGAGGAAAAGATGGGCAACACCCATTAGGACACCATGACATGGTGTCATGAGCGGACAGAGTGGATGTGCCACATTCCTGCTGCTGTCCACCCTTACCCGGTAATCACGGATGACACCGTTCTGCTCTGCCGGAGGTGGTGGCTGCCATGAGATGCGGACACTGGTACCATTCCCAGCCACGCTGACAGCTTGTGGCGGGGCGCTGGGGGCTGCCGGTGGAGGACATGTGGGGTATCACCTCCAGGCTGTCCCCAGGGACCAACACTATCCCCTCCATCCCTACACTCACCCGCTTCAGGGGTGCGCAGAGCACGCACAGTGCTGTCAGGACCGTGCAGGTGATGGAAATAGGGTCGGACCTTGACCTCGTAGTCCTGGCCCCGGCGCAGCTCGGTGAGCAGGGCTGCCCTCTCCCCTGGAGCCCACACCATCCGCGCCTCCTCCCAGCGCCCGCCGCGCTGCCGGTACAGCACCCGGTAGCCCTGAAGGAAGGGGGCTTGGCGCTCCACCTGAGGACCCGAGGGAAGGGTGGCATGGGGGGATGCTCAACACTGGGAGGCCTGTACCAGTAGTGAGGCTCAGCACTCACAGTCCAGGAGAGGTGGACAGTGCCCAGTGGCAGCACCACAGGCTCCTGCAGGTGCACAGCCACTTGCGCCAACTGGTGCTGCACCTGCTCAGGATCCAGCCCTTGCTGTGTGGGGTTGGTGTCTGCTGGGAACATGAGAAGGTGGAGGGTCCATGGATATCTCCACTGGTGTCACCAAGTGAAGAAGCCATGGCGACACCACATACCGGTAGGGAGGTCCACAGGAAACTCTACTGGCATCACTGGGTAAGGATGGACCCAAAGATTTTGGGTGCACGGGCACCTCCACTGGTGCCACCAAGTGGAGATGGACCCAGGGGTGGGGGGTTCACTGACACCTCCACCGATGTCCCTGCTGGCTCTCACCTTGGGTGCGCACAGGCTCCGAGATGCCGCTGGGGTCACTGAGCCCGTAGGCGTTGACCGCCCGCACCAAGAACAGGTAGACAGAGTCGGGGATGAGGCCGCTCACTGTGTGGGTCTCACTCTCCACATCAGCTGCCACCGTCTGCCATGGGCCACCCGCCGCCTGGCTGCCAGGGGACAGGGGTGACGCATGACAGGGTGGTATCAGGCCACCACATCATCCCTGCAGCCAGAGAAGAGGCTTGTGTTGATACCTGAAAGCCTCCACTATGTAAGAGGTGACATCGGTGGCACCGTTGTCCTCGTTCCCTTTCCAGCTCAGGGTGACACTGCTTTTGGTAACGTTGGTGACCACAGGGGTGGAGGGTGGCCCAGGGAGGAGACCGGGCGCAGGGGAAGGCAGGGAAAGGTTGGATTCATCACCTGCAGGGAGATGCATGGAGGTCTGGGGTGGCTTTGTTCCCAGTGCCACAGTGTCCCCACTGCAGTGACATCTCCATGACCCACCTTGTACCTCCAAGGAGCTGCCCCAGCGTGTCTCGCCTGCCGGGCTGGTGACCACGCACTCGTAGAGCCCGGAGTCTCTCACCTGCAGGGGGAAGAGCTCCTGCCCCATCACCCTGAGCACCCATCACCTCGGCACCCACCATGCTTTGTACCCACCCCCTGAGCCCCAGCAATGCTTGTACCCACCCCCCTGAGCACCCATGCCCCTTTGCTGCACCCCTCGAACCCACCACCCTCTCCCTCCCTGCAGTATCCCCATGGGTGCCCCTGCCGGGGCCGGCTCACCCGGAGGCCGCTGATCTGCAGGGTGCCGTTGTCCAGCAGGCTGGCACGGGGCTGGACACCTACCAGGACACTGCCATCCTTCAGCCACCCCACACTGCCTGGGGGGTCTTGGGCCCCCATGCCACAAGGCAGCCGCACTGTGGCCCCCACTGGCAGCACTGTCCGGTTAGCAGGAAGCAGGCTGATCACCGGTGGCTGTAGTCCAGTGGGTGCTACAGGGAGAAAATCGGGAATGGCTGGCTGGTGGGGTGGGTGTCACTCTGAATGTGCCAGCTCTCCACTGGCACTGGACTTACCCCCCATCACCTCCAGGCCTGCCCTGGCCAGGACGCTGCCGGCCACGCTGATAGCCTGGCACAGGTAGTGGCCAGAATCACTGGGCTGGACGTTGACGATGGTCAAAGCACCACTGGGACTCACCCAAACATGGCCAGAAGGGATCGGGGGCTGGCCCGGGAACAGCAGGGATGGATTAGGGACTCTGATGGAATGGTGATGAGGTTGGGTAGGGATGAGGATTGGTACTGGTGTGAGGTTGAGATGGAATGAGATTGGAATGGGGATGGGGTAGGAACGGGGATGGGGATTGTGATGACAATGGGGATGAGATGGAACGGAAATAGTGATGGGATTGGGATGAGGATGGGGCTGTGAGTGAGTGTGGGGTCAAGGATGAGAGAAGGAGACACACCTGGCTCCCCTCCTTCTGCCAAAAGACAGCGGGTGGTGGGTTGCCCTTGCTCTGGCACTGGAAAGTCACGCTCTGGCCAGGGGTGACAGCTTGGTCATGGGGCCCGGTGACAAGCTGGGGGGGCACTGCAGCAGTGTGGGGAGAGACCAGAGCTCACGTGGGCACTCCACCAGCACCCAAGGGTGCTCCCCGGGGCCTCCCTTACCGTGCACAGTGAGGGTGCCCGACGCCTCCGACCTGCCCACGCTGTTATCAGCCACGCAGGTGTAGGTGCCCTCATCCTCCACCTGCAGCCGGCTGATCCGCAGGGTGTTGTCTGGCAGCACCTCCCACCTGGGGGGAACCCCGCCAGGCTGTGGCACCAGCAGAGCGCTGGGGCACCAGGAGGGTGTAAGGTGCCATGGGGTTGGGATGTAGTGAGGATGTGGGATGTGATGGGAATGTGGGATGTGATGGGTGCAGTGGAAATCTGGGATGCAAGGACAATGGGAGATGCAGCTGGGATGTGGAAGGTGGTGGAGATGTGGAATGTGATGGGGATGTGGGATGCAACAGTGATGTGGGTTGCAGTGGGGGTATGGAGGGATGTGATTGGGATTTGGGATGCAGTAAGAATGTGGGATGCAAAGAAGGTGCAGGATGCAATGAGGATTTGAGATGCAAGGGGGATATGGAATGTGATGGAGATGTGACAGGATGGGAATGTGGAGTGCAACAGGGATGCAGGATGTGCAGAGGATGAAGGATGCACCAGGGTTATGGGATGCACATCCATATAGGATGCATTCCATAGCCATGAGGATGCCAGGTGCTCCAAGCACACCAGGCTGGCACACACTGATGCCCTGGTTGGCCTTGGTGCCCCTCAGCCACCCCCCTCACCCCCTACTCACCTTCCTAGTGGCATTTCACCTTCCTCCTTGCGCCAGCGCACCGCTGGCTGTGGATCCCCCACCGCCTCGCAGGCAAACTCTGCCGTCCCCTCCACCAGAACCACCTGGTTGTGGGGCCTCTTGCCAAACGCTGGGCGCTCTGCAGGGTGGCCGTCAGTCCCACCAGGATAGCACCCACCTCCCTGACACCCCAAAAATTCAATCTCCACGCACCGAAGACAACCAGCTCTGCCGGCTCGCTGTCCCTCTCCCCTACAACGTTGGTGGCCACGCAGACGTAGACGCCGGCATCGCTCTTGTGAGTACTGGCCACCATCAGCTTCCCACCACGGATCTGCAGGAAGTACAGCTCATCCCATGTCCCTATCACATCCCACATCCCCACTGCATCCTACACCCCATTGCACCCCATATGTCCATGACACCCCACACCCGCATTGCATCTCTCATCCCCACTGCATTCTGCATCCCCATGACACCCTGTATCCTCATCGCATCGCACATTCCTATCGCACCCACACTCTCGTGACATCCCGTGTTACCGTTGCACCCCAAACCTCTGATGCATCCCATATCCATACCCCATCCCCAACTCCTGTATCCATCCCATCACACATCCAACTCTCTGCTGCATCCCACGTTCCCATCACATCCCCACCACATTCCAGACCCCCACTGCACCCACAACCTCACTGCACCCACAACCGCATCACACCCCACATCCCATTACATCCTGTATCCCTGTAATATCCCACATCTCCACTGCATCACCTCCACCCCAGTTCTGGCCCCCCACCCCTCACCGTCAGGCGCTCGTCCTTGTCACTGACTCGGACTCCGTTCTTCTTCCAGGAGATGCTGGGCTCAGGATGGCCGCGGGGCGGGATGCACTCCAGCACGGCCGGCTCTCCCGCCGCCACCACCAAGTCCCCAGGGGGCTGCCGGAAATCGTCCCGCAGCACTGCGGGGACACAGCGATCTCAGCTCCCCAGCCCTGTACCCCCGGGCTGCGGGCAGCATCATCTGCTTTGGCTTGAATTGGCTTTTGACAGATTTTAATTTATCTTCATCTGTTTTACTTGATTTTAGAATATTTTCAAATATTTTCATTTGTTTTCATGTGATTCCAATTATATTCACCCCTTTTAATTTTTTACCCATATTTTCATTTATTTTCACTCCTTTTCAGTAATTTTCACTTATTTTCATTTATTTCCAGTTATTTTCATGTTCTTCATCATTTTCATTTCTCTTCACTCATTTGCACTTATTTTATTTTTCATTTATTTTCACTTACTTTCAATTATTTTCACTTTTGTTATTTAATTTATCTTTTTTCCATGTTTTAATTTCTTTTCTGTTATTTACATCCAGTTCCACTTACTTCCTTACTTTTATTTTCATCTTTTTACTTTTTTACATTTGTTTCACTTAGTTTCACTTATTTCCAATATTTCTTACTTCTCTGAATTTATTTTCATTTCTTTTCACTTATTTTATTTACTTCCAACTATTTTCCCCTTATTTTCATTGACTTTCCCCTCTTTTCCCTTGGCAGCACAAGCTCAGGAATGTGAGAGCCCCTTGCCCCTGGAGCAGGCTGGGCTCGGGATGATACCAGAACCCCAAATTCCGCCCCCAAACCCCCCCAGGACTCACCGGCCACCTCCAGGGAAGCATTCCGGCTGGTG
The DNA here is from genome assembly GCA_013399225.1 of Rhipidura dahli. NCBI lineage: Eukaryota > Metazoa > Chordata > Aves > Passeriformes > Rhipiduridae > Rhipidura > Rhipidura dahli. Next base: position 39,234 of record VXAC01004320.1, read on the forward strand.
GCCTCCCCCAGGTAATTCCTGGCCACGCAGACATAAACCCCCTCGTCGGGCTTTCCCCGCCTCCCGTGCAGGATTCGGAGGAAGAAGAGGGATCCCCCCGGGAGGAGGGTGCGGTGGGAGCGGGGATCCTCCCGGTCCGTCTCCACCCGCTCCCCATCCTTGTACCACTCCACCACCGGCGCCGGGCGCCCCTCGGCCTTGCAGCTCAGCGTGGCCGGTTCCCCCTTGGACACCAGGACATCCGTGGGGTGCTCCACGATGCGGGGAGCCGTGTCCTCCAGCTGAGGGTGGGATCCTGCAGGAAAAATAGGAGGGGTAGAAACGGGGGGCTGGGGGCGCTGAGCATCCCTGGCTTGTGTGGGGCTTTCCCGGCTGCAGACACCGCTTTGCTCGGCAGGCAGGAGGTGGGATGAAGTGTGGCCGGGTCCCAGCCCGCTCTGCCCATCCCATGGTGCGTGCTGGTGGGGAGGGAGCAGGATCGGGAGGGTGTCAGGCAAGGCCAGCGGGGCACAGCAGCTTTGCTCCCAGTAATGGCCTTTTTCACCCAGTTTCCAACTGGGCATTCCTGAGGAAATGGGGTTGGAGCTAAATTATCCCCACGCAGGGATTTTTCCATCAGCTGCCAAGTGCTGATTTTCTGCAGCAGAGTTGGTCATTCTGGGCTGCTGAAAATGTTCAACTTTAAGTTTTGAAAAGCCCCATATTGGTGTTGTGGGGCTGTTCCAGAAAAATCCCCCTGCTAGAGCAAGGGAATTAATGGATGGCCATTAACACCAGCGTAATTAATGCTCACTCACAGGTATCTGTGCACACACCCCCTTCCCCTGTTCCCCCACATCCTGGGGTGGGCTGCAGGCAGTAGGGGGCTGCAATTTGGGGTGCCCATGGGGTTGCCATGGGGATGGGATGTGGCTGCCATGGGGACGGAAGCAATGCTGCAGGGCACTGGGTACCCCCGGGGGGCACAGCAGGGACCGAGGGGGCCGCAGCTGGGCCCGGTGACTAATTGGGACAAGCAGGGGGTCAGGGCAGGCCCCTTCCTGTGCCCGGCTGGCTATGCAGGGGCAGGGGGTCCTATGGGGTTTGGGAACACCCCCTCCCCTCACCAGCCACCCAGGGCCAGCTGGAGGGGGATTTTCAGACTAAAAAAGAGGGGAGAAGCTCAAAACGGAGTCAAAATTCAGGCAGACCCCTTCTCCCTCACCCCCCTCCACCCCCACTCTGTCCCAGCTAGGGGTCATGGGACTGGTTTGGGGACATGGGGAGGATTAGGGCACATGGAGCTGGTTGGAGGACACTGGGGTGGTTTAGGAATGTAGAGATAGTTTGGGAACACGGAGCCAGTTCCAGTTTGTAGTCTGGGGATCAGCCTAGGGATGCAGGACTGGTTTGGTGACATGAAGTCTCTCCTAGTTGTGTCTGGGAGTTGGTTTGGGCACATAGGGACAGTTCTGGGACATGGGTTGCCCCTGGTTTGGGGTCTGGGGGATTGGTCAGGGGACATGGGGACAATTTGGGGATGCCATATCTGTCCCAGCTGTAGATGTAGGAACATGGGATAGTGTGGGAACAAGGGGCTGCTTGAGGTTCAGGATTTGGGAACACTGGGACAGTCCTGACTTGGAGGACTGGTTTGGGAACAGCGGGACAGTCCTGACTTGGGGACAGTGGGCTGGTCTCAGTTTGGGGTCGTGGAGACTATCCAGGGACACCACATCACTCCCTGGAGCTGCTCTGGGGACAGGGAGCTGGTCCCAGACTGGGGACACCGGGTCAGTTCCGGAGCTGGGACGTGGGGCAGGTCCCAGTTTGGGGACAAGGGGACAGGCTGGGAGTCCAGTGTCGGTGCTGATGGGGTCCCAATTGGGGCTGGGGGGCCGCGGGTTACTTCCAGCATCCCGGCTGGAGCAGGAGCAGGAACCCCGGGACAGGGGGATAGAAAGATCGGGGACCACGTACCGTTACCGGGGGCCAGATCGGGCAGGTGGAGCGCGGCGATGGAGCGGTTGATGCCGAGCAGGAGCGAGGAGGAGTTGGAGCCGTCGGCTCCCAGCGAGTCGGCGAACAGGTTCATCTGCAGCAGCGTCTTCAGCAGGTACCGCAGCATCCTGCCCGGCTCTGCTCGGCTTGGCTGAGATAGGCTTGGCTCGGCTCGGCTCTGCACGACACGGCTAAGACTGGCTCAGCTCAGCCCGGCTCAGCCCGATCCGGCTCAGCCCGGTCCGGCTCAGCTCAGTTCGGCTCTGCTCGGCTGGGCTCGGTTCAGTTCAGCCCAGTCCAGCTCGGTTCAGCCCAGTCCGGCTCGGGTCAGCCCAGTCCGGCTCAGCCCAGTCCGGCTCAGCCCGGCCCGACTCGGCTCAGTCCAGAGCAGCTCAGCCCAGTCCGACTCAGTCCGGCTCAGCTCACCGCGGCTCGGCTCAGCCTACGGCACCGCCCTCCGGGTGGGGGACGGGCCAGGGCGGTGCTGGGGCGGGGTGATGGGGGTGTCCCTGAGTTCCCTCCCCGTCCCTGAGGACCGGGATGGGGACGAAGGCGGGGGGTGTCCCGTATGGGGTGGGGGCTTCATGGTGGAGGGGAACTGTGGTGACATTTGAGGAGGCAGAGGAAAACAGGGGTCCTAGGGCGGGAGGGAGGAGAAGGAAGAGACAGAGCAGCTCCCTGGTTTCACCCCAAATTAAGTGGCACCACATGGGGCTGCTGTCACCCCCCACCCGGGACCCCCGCCTCAGTGAGCCCTGAAAGACAGCATCACCCCACACCCCACGGGGGAATGCGGCTGCTCGAGTGAGTAACACACCCCAACACTGGGGGTGTGCTGGTAGGGGCAGGGACATTTTGGGGGTGCTGGGATCCCCCGTGGCCTTGAATTTGTGGGGGCTGGGGGTAGGGGGGGGAACACGAAGGAATCAGCACATGGCGCCATTGAATCCGTAAGTAGCAATTGGACACTTAATTAATGACTTGGAGCTGATGTGGAAAGCGATGAGCTCCTCCAGCGAGCCCCCTGGGGGGAGGGAGGGGTCGCTTCTGGGGAAATTCGTTAGGGGCGTTCATTATGGGGGGGCTGTTGGGAGGGGTCGTTCAGGGATTTTGTTACGGTGGCACTTGAAATAGGGTAAAAGTGGGGGGAAAGGGGAAGTGGGGAGTGTGGGGAAGCTGGAGGGAGCTCAGGGTAAAAGAGGAGGTGGGGAGGAGAAGGGGCAGTGGGAGAAGGCCAGGATGCATCTGGGTGTGCACATCTGGGATATTGGGAGGAAGAAGGGGCCTCACATCTGCACACACAGCAGCAGATGGAATGTGCCCACACATGTTTGCACATCTGGGTTCCCACGGGTGTTCACATCTGGAGGACTCTTGGGGCACAGCTGGTGAGGGGGGAGGGGTTTCCACATACATCTGGGGCACCAAGGATCGCCGGGATGTTCACATCTGGGAGGGCTGGGCAGGCTGGGGGATGCAGCTGCATTCAGACCAGCAGCTGGAGAGGTCCCTGATGTCACAGCTGGGCACACAGTTGGAGGCACAGGGAAGTTCCAGCACATCTGGAGAGCCAGGTGGTTTCCATTTGTGCACATCTGGAGGCACAAGGTGAGCGTACATCTGGAGAGCTTGCCCAGGCTGGCTTTTCCACACCCAGAGCTGTGCTGGGGCTGCAGACAGGTGCACATCTGGATCACTCAGCCTCACCAGCATCCTCTGGGCTCTCCATATCCCACCGAATCTGCCAGGTGTCCAGTGGGCAATGCATTATTCATCTGTCCCTTGAAGCCGGGCACAGAGAAAGTAAATAAATATTAATTTAGTAGGAGCACAAAGCTTTTCCGCTTCTCCTGCTGGCAGTGCGGCAGCATGGGGATTTCTCAGTAGGATCAAAAAAAAAAAAATTATCCATGGAATAACAGGTTTATCCAACTATTACCTGAATAATTCTCTGGGATGGAAATTGATGGCAATGTTGGGATATTTAAAGCCACTACGTTTCCCCTCCTTCTCCTTTTGGGTGTCTCTGAAAAGCTGACTTGAGGAATGGGACATGTCTCACACAGAACTACAGAATGGAAAAGGATGTTAATCCCTGGGAAGCCTTTGGGACTCTTTTCATGGAGTTCTTGGAAAATGGGAGAATTTTTAATGGGAATCCTGGAGGTTTTGGGAGCCTCAGGGATTAAAACACCTCTGTGTTAATCCCACTACGAGGCCTGAGGCTGCAGCGATGGGCTCCCGGGGGTGACACTCGTGCATCCAACACCTCCTCTGAGAGAGCTTGTGATGGGGAATGGAGACAAAGGAACCGCCTCATCCCGATGGATAATCCCCCTCAGATTCATCCCCGTTAATCAGCTGGGCAAACAGCGAGTGCGGGGGCGTCGCCTCCTTGTTAGCAGATTTATTCTTGCTGCCGCGGCATTTAATTGCTGCTTGATTTGGCGATTAGCGGCTGTTTGCCCAGGCTTTGCCCAAATCACCCCCCTCAAAGTTTTTAGATGGGGGAGGCTTCCTCCCTACTTCATTATCCTCACTATTCTGCCTTGTTTTTGCTGTTTTCTTATTCCTTCTGGTTTTTCCCAGCCCTCGTTGAGCAACTTCGTGTGGGGAAACTGAGGCACGAAGTTTGGCCATAATGAGGAGCGACAAGATATTTGTCTGGGCAAATGAGCGGCTGGGTCCCCCCGCCCCAATGCCAGGGGGGAATCCCTAGCAGCCCCGTTATTAACATTCCCCCCGGGAGCCCTCCACCCCAAGCCAGGCGCTTGGCCGGAAAACGCGGCTTTTTGAATATTTATAGAGGTGGTGGCAGCACTTGGGGTGGGAAGGAGGGAAAGGGGAGCACGGGGGCTGCTTGGGGGGTGGGGAAGAGCAATGGTGAAGACTGGGGGTTGTGGGGATGGAGGGGATGGAGCTGGGATTGTTTAAGGATGACACTGGGATGGTGTAGGGAATGATGATGGTATGGTGTAGGTGATGACACTGGGATGCTTTAAGGGATGGCACTGGGATGCTGTCAGGAATGGTTCTGGGATACTGTAGGGGATGACGGTGGCATGTGTGAGAGAACAGTGTTGGGATGCTTTAAGGAATGATGCTGGGATGTTTTAGGAGAGCTTAGTGGATGTTCTAGGGGATGAAAGTAGGATCCTTTGGGAGATGATAATGGATACTTCAGGGAGTGACAAGAATGGGATTCTTTGAAGGACAAGAGTGTGATGCTTTAAGGAAAGATGCTGCGATGTTTTAGGGGAGCATATGGGAATGACTGGGATGCTTTAGGGGAGGACACTGTGATGATTTAGAGGATGATGCTCAGATGCTTTAACAAATAATGCTAGGATGTTTTAGGGCACGGAGCTGGAGTGTTTTGGGGAGCATACTGAGATGCTGTAAGGAATGACGCTGGGATGGTGTAGGGAATAGCACAGAGATGGTGTGGGGGATGACGCTGAGATGCCATAGGGAATGATGCTGGGGTGGTGTAGGGAATGATACTGGGATGCAATAGGGAATGACACTGGGATGGTGTGGGGGGTGACGCTGGGATGGTGTAGGGAATAGCACAGAGATGGTGTGGGGGATGACGCTGAGATGCCATAGGGAATGATGCTGGGGTGGTGTAGGGGATGGTGCCAGGATGCACTCAGAGATAATGCTGTTTAAGGGGAGTGCACTGGGGTGCTTTAGAGGATGCTGCTGACATGCCCTAAGGAATGACACTGGGATTTTTTCTGAGAACATACTGGAGTGCTCTAGGGGATGATGGTGGGATGAATTAAGGAGAGATACTGGCACATTTTAGGGGACCTTGTGGGGACTTTGGAGTGCGATGCTGGGATGCTGTAGGGGAGCAAACTAGCATGCTTCAGAAAATGTCACTGGGATGCTTTAGGGGATGAGGCTGGGATGCCAGGATGTATTAGGGGATGATAGTAAGACATTGTGTTGTAGTACACTGGAATGCTGCAAGGAATAATGCTGGAATGCTGTAGGGGGTGGCGATGGGATGCTTTAGGGGAATGATCCTGGAAAGCTTTAGGGAAGCTCACTGGAATGCTTTAGAGGATGACAGTGAGAGGCTTTAGGGGACAATGCCAGGGTGTGCGAAAGAATAACGTTGGGATGTTTCAGAGGAATATGCTGGCACAATCCAGGGGATGACACTGGGATGTTGTAGGGGTTGATGCCAGGATACTTTAGAGGATGGTGCCAGAATTTTTTAGGGGATGATACTGGGATGCTTTAGAAGAGCTTAGTGAGATGCTTTAAGGGATGACTCTGAGAAGATTTAGGGAAGTGTACTGGAGTGCTTTAGGGTTTGATGCTAGGGTGTGTTAAAAGACAAAGCTGGGATATTCCAGGAAAGCGCGCTGGCATGCTTTGGGGGATGCTGCTGGGATGCTTTCAGTGAGCAGATTGAGATGCTTTAGGGGATGACCCGTGGAGCCTCTGCGGAACGGTGTGGGGATGCCTCAGAGGACGGGTGTCAGGCTGTCTGTCCTCCACACCTGGCAGGCGCAGGAGGCCGGTGGGTCGAGATCTCCTCGCGGGCATCCCAGCCCGCCTCATTACCAGCATCTTTGGAAAGCCGGAGCCCATGTGTTCTCGAGACGAGCGGCTTGGGGTATATTAACATCCCATTTCCACCTCTTTAATATAGAGTTTGTCGAGATCATTTATCAGCCGAGCCTCCCTTCAGGGCCAGGGGAAGCCGGGCAGAGCTCGGCAGCTGGGTCATGGCGAGAGGCGAGGGATGCTCGTCCCCGAAGGAAGCCGACGCCGAGTTTAACAGGTAGTGGCTCATGTGCGAATAGCTAGTTTGGGACTGCCACATCATTGGGAAAGGCTTTATCAAAGCTGGGCTTAATTGGGTGGAAGGCTTGTTTGCATGGCCACTAATGGGGGATCAGAGGGCCGGGGACCCAGCGCTGACGGCCTCACAAAGGCAAGCAATTACTTGCTTGTCTGCATTATGTATTAACCCATCTGGGGTCGGGATATTGGCTGTGAAAGGGAGACAAAGAGGGAGGCGTGCCGGTTGCCCCCGCGCCGAATTAGCCCGCCTGGGTCCCCTTTGTGCAGCGGGCAGGGCAGCTGGATCGGGATGCAGGCGCTCAGGATGCTGATGGGCACCGGCGCGCGGCAGCAGGGCGCTGCCTCGCTCGGCATCCTCGCGTCCTTCCGAATATTGCATCGAGCGTCTTTTCTCTCCTTTCATCAGTTTCCTGCCTGCGGCCACATCTCGGGATAATTATAGCTTTCGCTTTAATTAGCCACCGTCACCACTAATAAGTTTATACTTCTTTTCAGCAGCGTATTTTGGCGGCAGGAGGTTAATTACAAGCAGGTCAGTAAATTGCAGAACACACTGCTCTGGGTCTAATGACTTGTCCGCTCGGCTTTTTTGGCGGACTTTTAATGACGTCTGTTGAATCGGAAGGTTGACTGGAACGAGACGGCGGGGGAGTGCTAGGGATCACGGGGGTGTTTCCCCTCTGCCTCCCCAAGCTGCTCGTCCTGCCGTCCGCACACCCCAGCCCTGACTGAGAATGGCCGCAGCTCATGTCGCGGGTGACCCCTGGCTGAGAACACCCGTAACTCATTGCACTGGTGAGTCTCGGCTGAAAAACAGGCATAGTTCGTCGCACGGATGAGCCTTGTCTGAGAACGGTCACAAGTCATTGCACAGGTGAGTCTCAGCTGAGAATGGCCACAACTCATTGCACGGGTGACTCTCAGCTGAGAACGGCCACAACTCATTGCACGGGTTATCCCGGGCTGAGGACACGCATAGTTCATGTCACAGGTGAGCCCAGCTAGCGAACTGCCGCAACTCATGGCAGGGATGAGCCGTGGCCGAGCGCAGCCCCGACTCTTTGCGGGGGTGGACTGAGCCGGGCTGAGCGCGGGCCCTTCCAGGAATGACTGCGGTGGTGCTGCGGGTGACACGGGCTGGGGGGGGCCCACGATGTCCCCCCGCCCACCCCCCGCCCCCCCCCCCCCTGTCATTAGTGCGCGGTCAAATGGCGCTGCCGGGACTCGGAGCTGCATCGCAATCAGCTGCTCTCAGCCGTAATGAGTGTTCAGGCCCTAATTAACCGCCACCCTCATTTGCATCAGGCCAGCCCCCTCCTCCCCCGCCCCTCTTCCTACCCGGGCCTCTAATTGTGGTCTGGCCAGCTCCGGGGGGCTTGGGGATGGGAGTCTGCAGCCGCGGGGACACTGGCAGCTGCTGTGGCAATAAGAGGATACGGCAGCAGTGGGGACACCCGTCCCCAAGGACAAATGGAATGGCCGGCGGTGGGTGCAGCCCTTGGGGACACGGAGCAGGGCGGGCTGTGGAGACATCCCTTTGTGGACATGCCACAGAAGTGGCAGTGGGGACACATCGGTGGGGGCACCCCTTTGAGGACACTCCAGGGAAAGGGGGTACATACCTTTGAGGACATGGTAACAGCTGAGACATCCCCTTGGGGTCACACCAGTAGTGGGGACTTCCGTTTTGGGACATGGTGGTGGCAGACACATCATTCTGGGGACAGGATGAGGGGCTGACATTGGTGACAACCCCTGGGGGACATGCTGGCAGTGGGAACACCCCTCTGGGAACACACCAGCAGCGGGTATGTCCGTTTGAGGGCATGTCGCGGTGGTGACAGTGGGTGGGCATGCTGGCAGCAGGGAAACCCCTCGGGGATGTGATGGCACCAGGGACATCTCTTTGGGGACATGCCGGGGGCACATGCCCACGACTGGGGACATGCCACAGGACTGACGTTGGGACATCCCTTTGGGAGCACGCTGGCTCATTACACCCCTGGGGATGCGGTGGCAGCAGGGACGTCCCTTTGGGGACACATCAGCGGTGGGGATATCCCTATGAGGACACAAGCATTGGGGGCGTCCCTTGTGAGCACTCCCTGGGGACAGCAGCCCGTGACAAAGAGCCCGCCGGCCCCGCGCCCCCCGCGCGGTCGGGGTGGGGGATGGAGTGCGGGGATAACGCTCCAGCCCCCCCACATCCGCAGCCTCGTGCCGCCGCTAGCCCCTAATCCCGCTAATTAGAGGGGTATAATTACACTCCTGATCGCTTCGCGCCGTGCTGCGGGCAGGGACGGCAGGGACAGGCAGAGGCAGGGGGATGTCCCCTTCCATCCTTCCCCCCTCCCTCCCCCATTTGTTTAACCAACACGGTCCTAATTAAAGCGTTTAATTAACCAACACGGGCGGGGGTCCCACAGGACCTCTCTAACCACCCCCCTTGGATGGGGGGGGGCCTTTTGAGGGAGTCTGCAGAGGCGGAATCTCCCCACTGCTCGCTAGTCTTGGCTTAACGAAGAGCTGGGGCGCAGCTGGGGTGTCCCCCCCACCCCCCCGCGAGCTGCGCCCTGGCTCATCAATCACGGTCACCGTTAATTGCGGTCCCGGCGCTTCGGAGACACCAGGGCCGGGGCAGGAGGCGATGGGAAAAGACGGGTCCCTGCCGCCCTGA
>VXAC01004329.1:0-42593 GCA_013399225.1 Rhipidura dahli
CTTTCAAACCAAGACACCGGGACATCCCATCAGCTCAGTGTTTAAGTAACTGTGTCATTGTCTCTAATAGCCAAGAAAAAAGCTGCAGCACAGAGCATGTGACTCTCAGGCCACATGTAGAGCTTTCCAGGCCTTCTTTAATAGGCACCATTGTCACTTTCTCCTGCAAACAGGGGTTTTATTTAATAACGAGTTCTGTTAGAAAAGAAAAAAGGTGCATTTTATCATGTTTTGTGCTTGTCAGAGGTGTTTTTCTTTACTTTGAAGTCAGTTGAATCCTGAAACAAGCCTGATTTCTCTATGTGTTTCCACAGGCTCAGTAATTTATGTAGACAGTTTAATGTTAAATATCAAGATATTTTCATTATCTGTAAATTTACAATCCTTATTTTCCCATTATAGATTGTCACAGAAAAACTAACTCTCAAAATATATCTTAGATGAAAATACTGTGTATAAATTTTAGGAAGTTCAGTTGTTCTATGATTGTAGGCTAAGAATTTTTCCTACAATGACAATGAGTTTTTAAGTTGTAAATGCAACCTATTTTAATGATTATGCATTAACAATTAATTTCTGAAAGCTACAGTTTCTGTCATTACTGTGTGTCTATGACGAATCCACATACAGTTACTGGAACATACATACGGAACATTTTTTCTCATTTTGAATTTGTTAAATATTACTTGAACAAAGCAGGAAAGGTATTTTACAATTTTTACTGTAAACAATGAATTGGGTGATAATAACTTTAATATTGGTAAGAGTAAAGGAAAAGAGCCATGCTATGAAATACCACCATTACTGAAATTACCAGCTCATCATGAAAACATGTAAATCCACATTGGTAATGTCTTGCACTCTTACTTGTTGGAAATATCCCTCATTTTTGAGTAGTTGTTGGAAGTTTTCTTTTATCAAAGGTTTATATTGAAACCAGAAGTGTGTGCCTTGATATATATTTACTAAATATGTTTATAAAAGCTGACAGTGTAAAATGATCTAGAGTAAAACCCTTTTTTTCTGGAACAGGTCATACTCTCAGGACACAAGATGTTTTAGTGGCATGGGTTGGTTCAGCATAGAATTTAGACTTGAAAATTTGCTACTGCTCATTTTATGAAAGCTAGATTACAAATGAAAGACTATGTATTCATGTGCTATGCAAAGCCTGGGCCTGCCTTGCCAGCTGGTCAGCTGCCAGGTATAAATTATGCTGTAGGTATTTTCATGTAGAATATGGATAACATACTGCAATTTCTGTGTTTAATTTATTAAAGTACAGTGAAAAGCAATGTATAGTCAGCATTTGTGTCCTTTAACTGCACACTAGGCATATGCTTTTGTTCTAAACGTAATCAAAATTATGGTATCTCAGATACCACTTAGTGAAATCCATTGGCAAAGGCTACAGTTTTTATTGTGATGACTATATTTTTACATGTCTTTAAACTAAATGGCTTTGCTGTTACTGCTGATTTTGGAGGCGATGTTCTTTTCCTTGCAGCATGGTGCACAGCTGCTTTGTGGAACAGGGAGTGTGGTAAGGTTGGTGGTACTCCCACTTTTCAGGTCCATACTAATAACAGGGAAATAAATCAAAATCATTATACTGATGCTCTTCCACATATTTCTAACACTTGCTCCACAGGTGTCCACGGATAAGTTCTTAAGTAGTCCCATGGCTCAGTTTAAAGTGTCTTCATCTATATTGGCAGCAGTTTTCCTGTGTTGAGAGAACATCCCACAGGCACAGACTCTCCTGGAAGATCGTTACAGCACAGGATATGTGGCTTAGTATAGTTTAAAAAAATTCACATGCAAATCTTCCATTTGGACTCAATACAGGTATAGTGAGTAGAAAGTTATTGCATGATGTCTTCTTCTTTCCTAAAGTAGTTTAAAACTTGATGCAAAGTTATCTTTGAAGATTAAAGCAGTAGCAACTTAATCAGTCATTGCAACATACTGTATTTTAATGATCCTAAGTGCTTGTTTCTTCTTTTTCGTCTTTGACCACATGTCCGCATATTTTATTTCCATCTGAGATGTCAGACATTCAGATGGTTTTCAAAAGTTGGCCATCTACTCTTGGGGGCAAGGATGTCTTTATTTTAGGTAGTCCATAAGGAAGTTTGAGTTTTAGGGAAAAATGTATGCAATAAATATTTATACTGATATTTATTGTTAACTGTTATTGCCTGACCTTTGCTGCCTAAGGAAGGTCATGTGTCACTTTCTAAAAATTCCTTTGAAATTTGCTTAGTATTCCATCAATGAGGGTATAAGCTCTGTCCAAAGAAAAAGTTTTATCTTGTGGTCCTGACACACAATTAAAAAAACCCAACTATCCTTTGAAGTCAGGGCAAAGTTTGGGTTCTGAGCCCAAATCTATGGGCTTCTCTAGCCTCTATATAGTGAATTAGAACCCCAAATACTTTTTTTTATAGCTATAACCTTGAGCAGTTTTTTTGGGATAGATACCAATAAATATAATGGGTCCACAGGGAGGAGACAGAGCATTTTCAGATTTATGAAGGGGAAAAAATCAATAGTCTCCCTGAGGCTGTATAAGTCATGAGTAGTACCAGTAGTTTTATGCAAAGTTGACAATATCATGAAATATAAACCCTTGGTTTGGAATTTTACCAGGAATTAAAGTGGCATTAAAAAGAAAAGTAAATGTTTTGGCATATGTATTAAGAAGGTGGTTTGTATTTCTTATCATTTTGCACTGCAAATTCCTTTCAACTGAGCAATAAAAGACGGTTCAGAAAAGATTTAAGAAGAGGTTGGTTCTCAGTCCACATGTCTCATCTGAATTATGTCTTTCATCACCCCCTATTAAATGCGTCTGTTTCTGAGGAATGCTCCTTCTGTAAATGGTGGATGTCATGGAATTAGCTAGCTGGATGTCATGGAATTAGGAGTAGATGCCGATTTTGAAAGGGTTGTACATGCTACTCACTTAACACATAGCAACAGCAATTTAAATGCAAAAAGTCACATCTACATACACAACAGTTTTAAGAAGTCATCTGGTTGCTCTCAAGTCTCTCTGACTGATTGTCCTCCTCTGCACATGCTGGTTTGGTTTTCAGGTTGTTGGTGGGTTTTGTCTCAAAACAAAGTGAAAAGAAAAAGAAAATGTACTCAAGTTTGGAAATATGTATTTTTATATAAAAACATCCACTGTTATCTGAGTAACACAAATTGCACTGTGGCATGAATTGATGTGTACATACTGGAAATTGTACTTCTGTCTTTGAAGGATTACTTCCATAAGAGTGACCTGTATTTGTGAGTGAAACAAAGGGAAAATAATTCTGTACTGAAAACACTGTGGTTCAGTTCTGTCCTTTCAAGTATAAATCCAATTTGCAAACCATCTTGTTCTGTTACTACCCCATCAGCTTTTTTAAAGTTATCATTTTTCATTTGCCCATATACATTGCAATATATCCAAAGAGTAACATTGACCATAGGTGTTTCACTTCTTGTTGCTTCAAAAGGTCTGTTGGCAAGGAATTTGGGATGACTTCTTATGGTACTCTGTCATGTTAGGATTGTCGTGTGTTGTTTGAAGACCAGGAAGAATGCATTAAGGAAGTTTTGTATTTATTTTACCTCAGTATACTGCAAATTACATACCACAGAAAAGATCAGAAATAGTATATTTGTGCTGTTCCCCAAAGAAGAAAGTGTTGTTTCTGCTGGAAAACTGGGAAGCTTAACAGCATGTGAAAGATTTTTCACTCTTTATCTACAGTATAAATGACTTAAAGGAAATGCGTGTTTTACATATGGACTGGGAGAGAATCCTGCTTACTCCTTGTCAGTTATGCTAATAGAGGTGTAAATAAGAAGACCTATGTAATCTACACTGGCATCTGTGGAGCAGCCTTCTGGTCAGATCTCGAGGCTGGGTTGCCCAGGCAGGAGCTGCTGGCTCTGCCCGCACAGGTCGATTCATGTGGCCAGATCTCCTCTGGCTGCCTCCTGCCCCCAGCAGCCTTTGAGGTGGGCAAGGAGGGCTGGATGTTAGACATGTTCTCCTCCATGTTCCCAGACAGCTGTGTTGTGAACAGAGGGTAACTGTGTCTCTTCCCATGTGAACGGAGTGTCAAAAAAATACGGGAACCCGTGCTTGGGTGCAGTCCACGGCAAGATGGACTTTGCAGGGCTGGTTACTTCCAGCAGCCATGATGCTCCTCACCCATCCTTCCTGCCTTGGCTTTGTAGAGGGGAGGGAACAGGAATTCGGTGCTTCCCATTTCGCCATGCCTGTGGTCCACATGATTGAATTGTATCAGGCTCTTGTTTTAAATGTAGTACCTGCCTGTAGTTTTTAAAATGGAAAAAAAAAACAACAAACCAAAAAACAAACAAAGGAGAGAAGTTTTAGCTGTTTGGGATATGCATGCAGTTCGGATATGCACAAGTGGAAATAAATTTAAACATGCAGCCCCAAAGTAAACAGATAGGACTGTGAATATACACAGGGAACAGATCAGTTGAGCTTTACAAAGTCATTTTTCAAGTTAAACACACTTTAATGTAAGCCATAAATTTCATCATATGAATATTTTTATGAGCTGCATTTAATCCATTTATTATTCTAGAGTTCCAGATAGTGACAACAGGTAAATACAGCGCCAGTCCGCCTGCATGTTGAGTCACCGGGAGTCTTCTCTCTCCTACACATTGTTGGAGCAAGGGTAACAAATTACTGGTATAGTTTCAGACATATTTCAGTGAGATTTTTATTTGACAGTGCAGCTGCCATGATTTCGTGCAATAGTCCAGGCTGCGCATTTCTGACTTCAGGTTCTAGTTTTGAGGATTCAAATGTGTTAGTAATGGCAGCTTCTTCTCAGTATTTTCACCTATTTTGGGTCAGATTTTACATTTACTTGGATCTTGATTCTCAGCTTGTAAAGTAAAATAATTTCTAAATCGGTAAAATTGTAGTGCTCAAGAAGCAATGAAATACACTGAAAAGAAATATACATTGGAATAATTTTCTACAGATTTCAGACAGATTACTGTGCATATGCTGTATTACATACACCCGTGTTATTAAAAAGTCTGGAGTGACTAAGAACCCTGTGAGAAACAGGGCTGCGAAAGAGCTCTGCCACAGTCTGCCTTGGGCAAACAAAATCTCAATTCCACAAGAATATTCGGGTGAGGACGTGCAGTCTGCTGGGGAGGCTGTGGCCTGCTAAGAACCAGATTCATGCTGTCTGTCTTTGGGTGCTTAACTGAGGGATCTGAGTTTAGGAATCTGCAGATGTGAATGAAGGAGGCACACCCACCTCTCCTTCCTCCCTCCTGAGGAAGGACAACTAAGTTGATAATTTAGGCATATTTGTGAAGTATCTGATGGATACCCTTAAGCATGGACAAAAGACAGTTTGTTATTGGAAAAGTGCTTTTAGAGGATGGCAGTACATATCCGACATTATGTATTCAACCAAGCCTGTTTTCTTTAATCATTAATTTAGAATAAAATATCTTTTTCTGATATGGAGCCCACCTTGGAAAGATATCTTACAAGCATCTAAGAGCTAGTAAAGTGCAAAAAGCAATTTTACCAATAACTTATTATCCACTATATTGATGCTTTATACATACAACTAAATGTCCTGTATCTTTAGAAGGCAGATTAGTATTTTTCCTACATATACCTGAGAAGTAACAGTCTCTTTTGAAAGCTTTACTGCAGAGAAGTAGATCACAGCATGGTCCAAGAGCCAATGTAGCTCCCTAAATTTGCTTTTCCTGTTTCAGTCTTATTAGTATTTTCATCACTAACTTAAAATTAATCAGGGCAGACAAGTCCTTGCAGCCATGAAGCAAAGTGCTGGAAGCAGTTGCTGCTTTTATGAGTTCTGTACCGTAGCAACCCTATCTGTGGCACATACCAAAGCACTGCAATTTGAATTTTGGGAGATGAAGGAACTAGCTCTAGGTTAGAAACCCTAATCTGCAAATGGCATAGAGTAACCAATGTGGAGTAACCTTGTTTGTCAGGCGAGGCACTGTGCCTGAGTGCTGTATAGTAGCTTTCTAATTCTTTTCTGAGAGTAATGACATCTCTCATCCATGTGTTGATGACAAAATTGCCATGTTTCTAGACAAGGGATTGTACTGTATCATGTAATCTTTTTCTCTGTCTTCACTCAGAGAGAGATGATATTTGCTTCAAAACATCATAGTAACAAGAAACTGATTCTGTGAATTTGAGAATAACATCCTCTCTCTGCTCCAAATGCCCAAACCTTTGTTTGATTGTTATTCATTTCTTCATGCAGGGAAATCCATCATTGCCTTTGGTCACTGCAGCTTCTTATACCTTCTGCTAGTGCTACACTTAAAGATTTTGTCATGCCAATTCAAATAAAAATTATATGCTGTACTGGAAATGTTTTATGGTCCTTACAGTGGATAAAATATGTTAATTTGTGTATATACTCTTCTGAGTGCAGATGCTTGCACTGAAAGCATGCTTATCTTAAAAGCTGTATGTCTTTCATTCTTTTATATGCACAGTTTATTTTTTTTAATACGACTAATATTTCAGAAAAGTTTTTAAAGGAGATACTGGAAGCTAAGTGAAAAAAAAAAACCCTCCTTGCTTTTTCATAAATATTCATGGTTTTGTAGAAAATCTTGTAACTGAATTGCTGTTTTCTTTTGAGGTTTTGTGTGTTCTTCCCCTTTCAACCCTTTTCCCCCCCCTTCTTCTATGCTTCATTTCATTGCTATAGATTAGCAATTCTAAGGAATGCTAGGTTGGCTGTGCCATTATATGCTTGACATCAAATCTGGTACGTGAAGTGTTAGTCTGCTCACTTTTGGTTACATACGTTTTATGTATCTTAATGATGTGTGATAACACACAAGTGAATTAAGCAGAGTTAACATGATGAACTATGTACTTTCAAGGTTTAGAGTGTAAGCTGAGGCATTTATTTGTGTGTCATAGTTATTTAGCTTATAAATAGAAATACATGCACATTGTCTTTGAGGTCAGCAACCACAATATTGCATTATAGGTTAATTATGAAGGAAAACTTAGTAAGAAATTTATTTTGGAAGTACTTCTTTTTGCGTGCTCCTTATTAAAAAAGATTTCTGTAGGAACTCACTTGTTAAATTCATATTCTGAATCTAATGGTCATTTAATTTAAGTAAGACTACAGCTTGGTTCCCAGGCACAAGTATGAGAATAGACTTATTCTGATTCAAGGGACATGGCTTCTTTTTAATCATATTCAATATTTTTTCTCATTGATGAGATGTCATCTTGGTCTTCCTGTTTTTAGTGGAACCTCTTTTGCTTGAAAAAACTGGGAGAAGCCATGCCAAGTAAAGCAGAAACAAATGTCTGCTACCAGCAGCGGGGCAATACCACTGCAAATACTGACCTGTTAGAAAAACATGTGCAGCAAAATACATGCTTACATTTTCTTTACAACAAAATACGGGCATCTATAATATTATAATCATTAAATATTCATTTTTTAGGTTTTCAAATCTACACCTGCTGTAAATCGGTGCACTATATAATACATAAAAGATGGATGGTGTAGTGTGCCAGGAGTAATGAATTTCACTTTTCCTGCTATGAAACCCACAGAACCTGGTATCAACTGATCATAAATAAATGCCCAGTCAACAGCAGTGTCAGTCCCTGTAAGGAGAACATTGGGGTAGATAAATCAAATGTTGTTTAGGACGTTTTTCTCGGTTGGAAAGAAATACACAAGTGCTTTCTGGATGTTATTCACTGCTGATTATTCACTGCACACTTTTATTCCATCTCATTCACTGAATTTTAATGTATTAGACATTTAAAATTCAGTCAAATGCTGTGGAGAAAGGGTAAAAATGGCAAAGGATGAGGATATTCAAATCTCTCTGGAGAAGTGAGTATATAAAGCTGAAAGCTGGCAGTGCACTATAATAGCAGAGAGCTGTAGTCCTTTTTCCCTGGTCAATAACTTAGTCAAAAAGACAGCTTTGCATATATTACAAAGATATCCTTCAATAATGTATTTCTCTTTCAGAGATTTACCCTTCCCCTGTCTTTTTTGCCTAGTTTTCACCATGTGCAATTTGCATTCATGTAACATGTTCCTGTTTGAGTAACACAGACACATGGTGCCATTTGTACAGCCACACCTGCCCATGGCTTTCTTAGGGGCAGAGCAGGAATGGGTATTAAAATGCCAAATTCGCTTGTTACTGCTTACCATGAATTGCACTGGATTGGAAAAGTATTGTGGGGAATGCTGTGTTATAGTTTTTTTGTTGAACCCAAAGTTTCTATTACTGTTTCTAGGAAAGCTAAATAAATAGAAAGAGAGGTTACAAATTCAGATAATTTCTTGTCCTTTCAGTTCTTAATTTTGTGTATGACCATGAGAATGGAAAATCCAGTGTTTTGTCCCTGGTCACATCTAGGACTCCAATAGAAAGGGAGGTCTTGGAGAACTGAGTGTAGAGAAAGGTGAATATATAAATAAAGTGTGTGTGTAGTTAAAAAAAAAAAAACCCAGCTTGTTTCTATGTCATATATATTGGTCTGAAATAAAAAATGATGCAAGTCATTCCTAGAAGCAAATAATATTTTAAAAGTATCAAGCAGAGGCTTTACATCCTCTGGCCTCGTGCAGCTTGTATCCCAGTGGCATAGAATTTAATGATTCAATCAGGAACGAAGCTGAGATTCAGATTTATTCCTCTGCTACAGATGAGCCACAGTGGAGCATAGGGCTGTTGTGGTCAAGTCTGAAGTTGGCCATACTATATGTGTATTTTCTCACTGTTTCTCTTCATTGGGATTCCTTTTTAGTTTCTAGGGGTTTGAGATTCCTGCCCATTCCAATTCTTTAGCTAGCATGTTTGAAGCTGGCAAGGAGTCTAAGAGCTGACGAGCTTCTAAGATGAGTTACATATGTAAAAGTCACAGCAATGATGGCCCTGTCATCAACTCCCCTCTTTCAATAAATAGACCAAATTACATAACCAATGTATGTAAATAAATTGCCTCCTTCTACTTATTTCAAGTACTTTTGAGTGGAAAAGGTCCACCAGCATTTATGTAAAACACTTAAATAAAATTGCTCTGGCTGTTTGCACTCAGCTGTGGTGCTACCAAAGAGAGTTGTTGAAATAACTTCAGAAATCCTGCAGATAGTTCTCTTGGCTGTTGAAACCATAGATTCTGACTTGCTGAAATATGCTGGTCTGTGCCATGGCAGATTAGAGACTCCTCATCCTTGTTATTTTGGTTATGTTTAGTATGTATCTATGAAGTAAAGATAACACAGATTATGTGACCTAGCTCACTGTGAAAGCCAGCTCTATGACCTCTTCTAATGCTGAATAACAACAACAATATAAAAAAAAATATCAGCTTCCAGTTCAAGTCTTGCATACTACACTGATGCTAAAGTTGATGACGCAATTAATGTCTTTCACCTATAATGATAATATGGGTTAATGTAATATTACATGGATGAATAAAATGATTATTTGTACTTTGTTTAAATAAAGGTTAATAGCTAAATATGAATAAACATAAGCTGGACACAACCAAAGTGATAGGCTAGGTGAAATGCCTTAGCTAACAGTATTCTGGATGTATATAAAAAGAATTGTGGAAGATAATGTGGGTACATGGAAGCACAAGGATAGGAGGATCCTTTTATCTTAATTAGAAGTAGTTAGGACCTGAATGGGAAACTTTGAGGGGTTGAAGAGACAGCTACTAAAAATTCTGCAGTGGTTAAATAAATAAAAAAACTATAGACGAGGCTATTGGGAAGGAAAAAAGGAGTGCAAACCAAGAGACATGAATTTCATTTGATAGTGGAGCAGTGGCAATGTCAGTGATAGCTAGAACCATAACGGATCCAACAAGAAAGAGGAACAACTGAATTTTTTCCTGTTTGTGTTTTTAAGATACTGCTTGCCTATCCAGGATATGATTCCTGGAAATACATAATGTGGCAAGGGAATGAAGGAAAAAGGGGATATAAAATGGCGAGAAAAAAAATTAGTTGCAGTTTGTTCTGCTTTAGTACAATAATAAATGAAAAGGAAATCATGATGTAAAATGAAAGAGCAAGGCAGACATAAGTTAACATGTTTAAAGGACTTGATCCAGTTGTTTTAATGTGTTGAAGAGTTCAGTGTATATCCTGATGTGTCTCAGATGAAACGCTTACTGACACGCAGTAAAAGAAAATAGATGAAAGACTCAAATTTTTAAGGCAGGTATTTTTTTTTTTTTAGCTGTGAAATCACGCTGCCAAAGCATAAAAAGTTCCTGTTAAGTGAAAACAGGAAAAGGAAAAGGGAGATAAAATCTCTTCCATCAAACTCTACTGCATCAAAGCATATAAGGCAGATCTTCCTTTCACATTTGTTTAGTGAATGTTAGTGTCTGAATCTTTGAGGAGACTTTGGTCCACAAAATGTCATCACCCTCTGTTTTTGCCAACACTGCACTGTAGTTTTAAGGAGGGAAGTGGAGTGGAAGTAAGAATTCCCATACAAGCAAATACCTCAGTGTTGTAAGCAGCCACAGGATGAAACACGGGACTGTTACACTTCAGCAATAAACTGCCAAGGTTTCAGAGAGCTTTAATGTCCCCCCAAAATCCTGTCACTTCCATCACACATTTAACCCCTTTATGCCATGGCTTGTGGTTTTGTGCTGTAGGACTTGTGGACAATGGAGCAGCTGCCATTTGCTGGCTCTCCGCTACCAGCCTTTGAATCAGACACGTCATTGGCAACAATGGCAGAGTGAGTGGTGCTCTTTGGAGGAGACAGTCCTGACTTCTACACCTAGGTTAGCAACAGTAACAGAGGAAATGCTATAAGCATCAAGGAATTCCATATTTAATGATACCGCCCTTTAGGCCTAAACATCTTAGGCAACTGAAAAACAGATTCATTTTCAGTATGAAAATGATCTCAATTTTAGATCATAAAGAACTGTAACCTTTTCATTGTCGGTTTCATTGTCAGCAAGTAGAATGCGATTTATTAATTATTATGGAAGTAGTTGGATATATCACATCCATAATATATGGATGCTTTTTTTTAATGTATTGTAAACAGAGAACAAACCAGTGTATTTACTGCAAAAATATCTTGAGTTACCATGGTGCTGTATTTTTTTAGTCATTACTTACTTTTTTACCCAGAGTATCCACCCAGATGATCTCAGTATCTAGCTTAGATATGAGGTGACACAACAGAGAATAAGAAAACCTTAGGCCTGGGAAAAGGAGAGAACATTTACATAAAGTAAATGAAGGTCTTTGATTGCACTTGGTTACACAAGATAATGGGTTAGTGTGGTCATTTCTTTGGGGAAGGATTTTATTTTTTGTTTATGAATAGATTTAAGGAGCAGAAGACAAATGCTGTGCCTCAAACTATTCAAACTGAAAGGGCGGATTTGGCCTAATACAGTTTGATAGAAGCATCTAGGAAAATGATTCAAAAGGCTTTTTCTGAATTCCTTTGATCATGTAGCTTTCAAAACATAATCAAACTGCTCTTTGGTATTAAAGTAGGGCATTATCAAAGAACATGTGCTGCATAATATCTTGCTTCCCTGCAGTCAACCAATTGCATCACTTAGTCTTTACTTGGAAGGATGCGACATGAGCCTGTATAGTTTGTCTCAGTTTCTCTTGTTTGTTTTCTACACCTTTAATGTGTTTTATTAATAAAAAAAGAGGAGCCTCTGCACACTTGGCGGCACTGCCTCTGGGAATGTTGTTCCAATACAAAGAGAAATGCAATGCTACCTGCATGGAACAGTCCTGTCTGTGTTTGAAGTATGCCAGGATCTAGGCTTTTAGCTGCTTTTTGCATATCATTGTTTACAGCTCAGTTCTCTCCATAGGCTTTTTTCCTGTATGCTTCTCCACAGCCAAGCATTCTGTACACTTATCCATGTCTTTGTGACACAGCTTTCTTTGCCTTGCTGTCCCTTGGGCTGCTTCCAGCCTCTTGAGATGAGTGGTGTTTATGCTTCTTGTTGCAGATAGCAGTGAACTCCTGATTAGGCAGCCAGGCTGATGTTGCTGCTTGGGTGTTGTGCAGTTGGAAATCACAGCCCTCAACAGTAATGACCTCTGTGTCTTGGGTGTTTGATTCATGCATTAAATAGAAAGCTTTCCTCGGCTTGCTTCAGTTTTGTGAACTTACCACATGAAAGGGATTCTTTACACTCCTGAGGTCCCGTGGGCATTGATCCATAGTCTTTATCTGTGCGCATAGTTGCTCTGAGAGAATACAAGCTTTGGAAAGCTTGTCCTTTGGTACAATCCAGACTAGCAGGTATGTTTGTGTTCTTGGTGGATGTGTTTGTCTGATTGCCTGGGTGAGATAGTAGGTTCGTAGATAGAGTCTGTATCCAGCATTAAAGCATGTTTGCCAGAGGTAGCTGGCTGATCCTGCCTGTCTCCAATGTAAATGAATTGCTTTTCATTTATTTTCAGCAACAAGGATTTTGGGGTTTCTGAAATGGTACATTGGGCTTAACTTTGGAAGTAATCCAGGTCAAATTTTGTAATTTGTTAGAGCTGGTATGCATGTGGGTGGCTCAGATATGGGTGATTTAGGAAGTGTAGCAACTATTTTGATTAGGAAATCGGGGACCACTGTAATGGGAATATTTTGGCAAATTTCCACAAGCACAAGCATTATTTATGCTAAACTACTATGTTATTTATTACTTCAACAACTAAAATTAAGCATTAATCCAACAGATTAGTTAAGCCTTAGCTGTACAGTACCATACAACTAATGCTATAGTGTGGGCTCTGCTGGCTGCAAACTGTGATAGCCTCTCATCCCGGAGGTCAAGCTGGCTCAGCACGAGGAAAGCCACCTTAATTCCCCAACTCCCACTTGTATTTATACACACTTATTTCACACATTCCGCACCAGTCTTGTGCAAAAGATTACATCCTCATTTCATAGGTCAGAACTAGTCTGTTCCAGTGTGTCTGGAGGGCTGTTGCCAGTGACTGCACATCCATTCTGACCTCTTCAGATGCATGTTACCTATTTTCAGACTGGGTCATAAGTTGCCATGTTTCTTCAGGGTGTTGCAGTCTTTGTATGACTTATGACTGGGTATGATTATCTTTGCCTTATTTTTTTTTTTTTTTTTTTGATCTCTTCCAATCACAGACACTACCAAGTATTTCAGTTCCTACCCTATGACATGCCCTCTTGAGGTATTTTTGGGATAGAGGGCAAATGAGATGTGTTCCACAAATAGTCCTTACGCTGCACTGGAATGGGGATGGCCCTGAAATTACATGCACCTCACATCACCTACATCAGATAGCAGTACAAAGGAATTTAGCTGCAGCATCAGATCCTTTCTAATTGAAGGGATATCACTTGGGACTCTTTTCCTTGAAGACTGCCCACACATTTTCTTTGAGATCCAATCATGAGATCCTTTAGTCATGAAACACCCATGGAGTTGCTGAGCAGATGCGTTTGTAATCTATTTGTCTGTCTAAAGTCATCAAAGGTACGGACTTCTATATAAAAAAAGCTTCAAACCTACAACAATTTGCCTGTGTTAATTTTGCATTCCATGCCTTCCTAGATTAAAATATGACAATTTTCTGTAGGGTCAAGACAATAAATCCATGCCAAGTTTGACTTACTTGGACTACCAAGCATGTTCAATAAAAGTCATGATGTGGGATTTTTTTTTTTTTTTTTTTGCCAAGTATACATACCTGCTTATGCAAAAGAATTTTGCATAAAAAGAATTTTAGGAAGGCTCTCTGATGGGTGACACCTTCATTTGACTTGGTTGAAGAGACCTCCCTCAAAAGTATTTTATCTCTGAGAGTGGCTTGTGGGCAAGGAAAGGAGCTCGACAGAGTCCTGTCCAAGTCTCTGAAAGGAAGGGAAAACCTGCACCACCTGTCTTCGACTCAACAAAGTGCAGCTCGAGTTTCATCAAAGCTGTGGGGAAATCCTGTAATTTCTGCTTTATTTCTTCAATGAAATGGAAAAAAAATCTCTTGAAAAGTAATCTTTTATCTTATTTGGCAGATATGGCCAAGTTCTGCCTCCAAATTTCCCAGATGTAGTTTACTTCTTGTTAAAAGAGGTAAATATTATGTATGTGTCAACATATGGCTGGCATATATTGTAGTGAAGATATTCCCATGTGTGGACTTCTCCCCTCTCTGGGGCTCTGGCATGAGAAGAGCAGGAGTATCGGGATTCAGAACACATTATTGCAATCCTACTGTAAAACATGGACAAATTTTTTATTTTGTTTTTTTCTTGTTTTAGGATAATATTTTTTGAGTAGTGAAGGAGTATACACAATTATGCTATCCTGGCTTATTAGGCACCAAGTCTTAGGAAATGTTGCAGAGCTTTAGAAAAAGACCTCCTGTCATCCTCTGCTTAAAGAACCCTGTCTACTAAAACATAAAACTTCTTGGTTATTATTAAATGTTTCAAAGTGAAATGATTGTGTGAGTTAGAAACTGCCATCTTCCCAGCTGAGGATTGAGAGTTTTCTGAAAGAGAGTTTATCTTCCATGAATTGGATGCACTGCTCTAAATTCAGTTGCTCGCTTATCAGCTCTGACTATGAACATAATTTCCATAAAACTTACCCTCTATAATAGTTTTTCACAGGTTTACAGCATCACAGAGGCTATGATACCCAAAGACTTGAAGACAGTATGCATTATACCATAAATACTTCCTTTGCTTCGTAAAGAAATCTCCTGTGCTCAGCGTTTGCATGTCATTACTTGCTCACAGCTGTGTATGGGCAGTGCTGCTGTCTCAGCTCTGGGAACAAACAGGTTTGGGCATGCATGTGAATGACATGGTTTATTCCTGTCTGTTTTGCAAGCCAGAATTGTGGAAGTATCTCCATTCTCAGCTTGAGCCTTATTCTCAGTAGTAAGTCTTATTTTGCCAGGCAGATTGTTGAAATGTGCTAATGAGCCTCCAAAGAATATAAACTGAGGGCTCCCATGGTTGCATGTTTTCTAGTTCTAAAGCTACTTCTTGTGGCAGATCCAGGTACAACACACTGACGCCGTCTGAGATCATTTGCTGTGCAGTTTGCCTGCCCACACCCAGAATGCGCATCTACCTTGCTATTGTAACACTGGTGTTGGCTGAGACCTGGGCATTAAAATATTTGGCCTGAGGTATTTTTTTGATGCACGCTTGTTTTCTTTCCACACAAATGCTGACAGCTTCTTCTGAAGCAAATTAGAAAGCAAATGTATATATGTATCATGTTGCTCAGTAATAATCTTATTTTCAGACTAAAGTAGCATTACTTTACAAAGTTAGTCTATGCCACAGCAGTTTCAGTCAAGACCTGTAAGCTATATGTACATTCCTTCCATTTTGCCATGTACCACTTTCCTTGCACTGAGTTCTCTGTGAAAGTGATCCTTGGGGCCTCACAGGCATCCTCTGCAATTTTTGTTTCAGGAAAATAGATGTGTTCCTCAGACAGAACTCTTCTTTCCCATGCCACAGACATTGGCACAAATGGATAGCTGCCAAATTGTGTGTTATCCTTATGATATGAGCAGCCTTAAGCAGCTCTTAACTCTGTGCCTCACTGATGTATGTGACTTGCTTGATTGCATGTCAGCTGGCACGGTGTCCCAGCCTCCTGCCTTTTCTGGGTCTCTGATACCTGGGGGAATGGGGAGGGGAGAAGGTGTGACTACTCCCATGGAAATGCCTTCAGTTCTCTCAGGCCCCTGCTGGGCAGTATGAGTATTCAAATTAAGTTTTCAAAGGTAGGCAATGACATTTTTCCTGTGTCTATAATCTTAACTTAATCACAAAGTAATTAACATACATGCTTCCACTAGCACACTCTTGGCTGTACACAAGCACTTAAATACTTGGCTTTGTAAAGCTGAGAACTTCGTCTTTGAAACACTTTGCAAGATTCCTAAATGGAAAATAGCTAGGTGATTTTAATGGCAATAAGCCATGTCAACTGAGCTTCATTCTTTAGCATTTTACTCTATTTTTTTAAAAGAAAATTTCCAGTGGAAAATACTTGAATTTTTAATTACAGTTTTTTCCAGAAATGTTTAGCCCAGCACAGTTAAAAATGTTTAATAAAGTTAAAGAGCCGGTGGGTGTCCCTCCATGATTTCACAGAAAACCTTGATGATATCACTTTTAGTTGTTTTTGCAGCTCTTGGTGGTTTAGTTTCGCAATGTACCTCTCATTTTGGGCCCTTTTTCAGCTTTGGTAGGAAAAGAAAAAAAATCACAGCTTCATTAAATTGGTAACATGGTTCTTATTTTGTCACCTTTTTGGAAGTGTGAAACCATTTTTGGCAGAAAAAGTAATGCTTAAATGTTTCTAATGAAGAAGCATTAAACTTTGCCTAGGAATATTATGAGTAGATGGTGTTAACCAAATCAGTGCCATGTGCTGCTACACTGTGGTCTTTTAAAAGCAAGATACATTATTTGTTTCACTGATCAAGATGAGTTTACCTGCATCTTAGTAACTCTTTGCTGACCTGTAATGTTGTGTTAAGTGTCATTTATAAATATTGTTTATACAACCCTCTCCTTAATCAGACAGGAAGCAGCGAGTGCATGGTAGTTGTGCTTGTTCCCAGACAGTCCGGCCATGTGAATCCAGTTCACTGGAGCATCCCATATACACTGGCAGGAGGCAATTGCTCACTTGGAAAAACTCAGGAGATACTGACTTCAGATTTTATTATCAAGAGTTTTATCTCAATATCTCCATTCTGTGGTGTCTCTTCTCCTCATAACTCCCACACCTTGGCTGTTCTTTACAGTATTCTTTGAACTGAATTAGGAACGAGAGGGGTCAGAGCACAACCTCCTGCTTCTTGAAGTGAATTAGAGATGGACTCACGTGTTCATCTGTATTTCATTTGTTGTCTGTGGAGGAACACTTCTATTAGATGCATTCATTAGGGATTTTTGTTTGATTTCCCCGAGTCCCTGGGATATCATTAATTATTGATCTCTAAAAGTACCTAAAAGAACAAAGGAAAATGAATTGATTTTAAGCATTGACACAAAATATGTTCTTTGTTTTGTTAACAATTTTAAGTGCATAGGAATGATTTTTTTGGGAGGGTCTAATTTTATCTCTCCCAATGTTCTTTAGAAGTGAAGAGAGAGAAAGAATGTCTTTGCTGGAGCTGAGTGCTTTCTGTAGTGTAAATTAGATGCATTAGTATCTTGTGAATAAAACAGAGTGAGTGTCTAGTGAAAACACTGCTCTAACCCTGCATGAACATACCATGTGTTTCAGTTAGGAGTCTGAATAGCTATCAGAGGTCCAATGTAAACTCTGGATCCATGGCAGGGTAAAGTGCACCAACAATATGTAAATGTAAGTAGAATTCTTTTCAGTGATGGCAGTGTTTCTGTATTTCAGATTAATGCAATTTATTAATATGGCATTTACAGTTAAAAGTATCTTCCAACCATCTGTAACATTCAGAGATGTTAGTTCATAATGATTTTGTCTTTGTGCAATGGCATTATAAAGTGTCTCTCCAACACTTCTGGCATTGGAGTATGTGTATTCTACAGTCAAAGTGCAGCAGCTTGAAAAAGAAATGTGATGTTATTAGGTCTAATTGTGCGTAATTTTAAAAGCTCTTTGACATCTAAGGAGAGATAAATGTTTTCACACTTCCAGCGTTCAAACACAGCCCACTGTCCTCACACCAATTACACTGCTGTATCCTATGATGTGACCTGCTCTTTAGTTTTCAAGCTTATCCTTTTTATTAATTTATATCTGAGATAGTAAGTAGATACTCTGCTTAAAGATTTGTAAAGAGTTGGATTTTTCTGCATTTGTACTTTTTTGCTGTATGTTAAGTCAGGTAAAGATGGTTTTGGAATTAATGTGCCCTACATACTCCTTGAACCCAACATTCAAATTAGATTCACATCTATACAGAATAATACTTGGAGAAGAAAAATTTCAAATTTCAAAGCACGTATCCCATTGAGGTTAACTTAGTATTTATTGTACAAATTACACTTATGCACTGGATCATTTAGTGTTGGGTTTTATAGCAGAAAAGTTTGTAATTTCCTCTTGTGTTACAAGAAACCAGCATTTATTTGCTTCTGAATGCAAGTAGGATCTTTCTTCCTCAGATTTTCATATCTGATCCAAGAATTTGTATTTTAATATCTACATAACATGTCTTTAGAATTGTTTAGATTTGTATCTCTTCTGAATAGAATAAAGAACAAACATATGCAACATGCATTCATAGCATATGTAATATGTTTTACATATGCTATGAATACTTTAGGAAAGGAAGAAAGAATGACAGTTAAAAAAACCTCAGAACAACACAGGGGTAATGCAAAATTTTTTAGTGAAATGTAGGAGTTATAAGTTGTTGAATCTGGGTATTGAACCTCTGAGGTTTACTTTTCTTAGTCCCTCAAATAAATATTTTAATTCTCAGTCACAACTAGTAACTTTCAAAAAATACTCATTCACTCACACATTTTGGCATAACAAACTTCACAGGTCCTTCAGAAATAATGATTTTCTGAATGGTGTTTTCTCAGTTGTGCTCTTCACCAATTCCTTTTTCTTTTGAGTGGGCAGATGAAATGGAACTAAGGAGGCAGAACTGACTGAACACTGCTGGTGGCTGTGGTTGCAGTGGGGAGGGATTTTTAGGAAACAGATGGCTGTCTGCCAGCAGTGGAAGAAAAGCCCTTTACTTGAGGGCTTAAAGAACACCTCCTGACTTTGACTGCACCTCATTGTGAATGAGGGACAGAGCTGTCCTGTGCTATCAGTGGGAAAAGCCAAATTGCCAGGGAATGAGAACCAAAAATCTAGAAAACGTGTGTCGGGTATGTAGAGAAGCCTAGATGAAGTTCTTGGTTTGTACGTATTAGGAAACAGTCGGAATAAAATAGGCATGTAGACGGAGAGCAGGGATGAAGAAGTATTCATATGATGTATTCAGTTAAAAATTCACCTTCGATGGCAGGGTTCAGATGGAAACCTAGAGAAGTGAGGCAGCACTGATCAAAAGTCAGGGAAAAAAGCTAGTTAGTAATTGTCACATTTTCAGTGGAAAATAGGAAGAGGAAATTGTGCAAGAGAGAGGTTGGAGCAATGAATGCAGAAATACCAAAAGGAAAGGCATCGCTGGTATTGATGAAAACGGCAGGTTAGGTGGTGGAGCCTGTGGTATTGAGTGAACAGAAAAACTACTTCTTGTGCTTTAGAGGAGCCCAGCAATTTTCCTTATAAGCCTTTTCTTCAAAGGTGAAAATAATGAAAGGTTAAAAGGTTGCAGCCCATTCAGAGGCAGCAGTGTATCCAAAAAAGCGCCATCAGTTTGGGTATGTATGTGTATGGCAGTGGCTGAGAGGAGTCAGTTCGGGTCTGCAGGAGGAGGGGAAGGCAGAAGGGAAGAGATACAGAATGTTTTGGATGGAAAATGCCCAAATTTCTTAGGGCTACCTGCAGTCTTAGGTTTGTCAGTCACAACACTAAGTGTCTTCAACAAACACTAGATGGAAACCTTAACTGTTTTTGAAGAATAAAAACATAGGAGCACAAACCTGTCAAACTGTAGTATCTGATACACTAAAATAAATACTGAATTCCACAGAGACTGAAGAGACACAGTAAAAATTAGAGCATCACTGAAAAAGACAGGACCTGTAGATGAATGCAGTGAATGGCATAGCTTGCATGACCAAACATGCAATTTCAGAAATACAAGTTAAAAACTGCACGGTTATGAATTGGAGAAAATCTCGAAATACTCCATCTTCATTTTGAAGACCTAAATCAGAAAGGATGTTCCTTTCTTTTTTTCTTTGAAGGAGAGAAATCTTTTGGTCCTTACGACAGAAATGTCAGCATTGTAATAATAAACCACTGACAAACAAATGGGACTTGCCATGGATTTCAGGGGACCACAAGAAATATTGTCTGCATAGTTATTTGCCGAAGCAGATATTAAGTGATCCATTTCTCCTGCTGTTTTCCAGGTGACATTTTAATGCTAGCCTATGACAGCTGCATACTTTAAAAAATAATAATAAAAGCAGTCATGATAATGTATGAAAAAATATGGAAGTTACTTATTTAGACCACACATGTACAAAAAAAAATCTTGGTTAACAAGAACACTAATTTGAGTGGCACCACTGGGAATTCAGAGAATATAAAAAGGATGTTCTTATTTCGTAGCTTGTGGACTAAAACACAATACTTAATGTCTCTTTCAAACACAAAAACGTAACGAGAAAAGCTTGTACATCTAAAAGAGTATTTTTTTAGAATGTGCATGTTTTCACACTCCATTTTCTTTTTAGGCACATGAATTTCAGTAATTTTCACATCACCAAAATGCTGCATATTTGATATAAGTATCAAATATTTTCCTATTAAAGAAGTCTAGTTGCCAAAGGGCAAGTAGAAAAGAAATAGGAAAAAACTTAAATAGCTTTTTGAGATTTATTTATGCAGTGCTGAGAAGCCACATAGAAAGTCTAGAAAGAAATTATTTAGAGTCCCATAAAAATAAGTAAGATTTGCTATTATAAGAAAATTGTTCTTATACAGTGCTCATTCCACACCATTTGATACCATTTCAGCACTGTGCTATCTTAGATTCATTATTTCACGGTTAAGAGGGCTCTCGGGCTAAGCCCAGTAAAGGATGGGTGCGTCTATACTCATCTGTAGGACCAGTAGATTTGAATTTATCAAAGTCCCAGGCCATCCTGGAAAGGGACAGTTATCCCTTATTTATCTATTTATTTATTTATTTATTTATTTATTTATTTATTTATTTATTTATTTATTTTCCTGTCCACAGCAGTTAGAGATGCATGTTATGTCTTGCATAAGACAGTTTTGCTGTAATAGATTGTATGCTTTATTTAAACAACTAGTTTCTGCCCTGGAGCAAGGCAGAATAAAGGTGATTTTTTAAAAAGGTTGTAACTGTGTGCACTGAGGTTTGCTAGAGCCTGTCAGTGGGACAGGGCCAGTTCCCATCTCTGGCTGATGCACAGCTTC
This sequence comes from Rhipidura dahli, assembly GCA_013399225.1. Lineage (NCBI taxonomy): Eukaryota > Metazoa > Chordata > Aves > Passeriformes > Rhipiduridae > Rhipidura > Rhipidura dahli. The sequence goes on from VXAC01004329.1 coordinate 21,149, forward strand.
TCAGCAGGGAACAATCAGCAGAAAGCAGTGTCTGTGCTTCCCCATGTGAAGGCCACTGAGGTTTATTCAGGAGTCAAGGGTGTGGAGCAGGATGGCTCCAGCAGAAATCGCAGGTTTAGGGAAAGATGATGTAGCTCTGTGGGGGACCTGGCTAGGAAGGATACAGGGATAAGCAAATTGAACCTGAAGTCATCCTCTCTTTTGGTACTCCGTTTTGAGTTTGGGCTTCGTATTGTTGGGTTTTGTTTTGTTTGGGATTTTGCAGGTGGGGGGGGGTTGGGTTTTTTTTCTGGGTGGCTATCTAGAGATTTTTCCAATTTCTTAGTCAATTCCTATTACCCTTTGTTCAAGAATAGCACATATACTGTGCTTATGGCAGCAAGAATGGGATCTTTATTTCAACAGGGTCTCTGTTAGCCCTCTACCCATTTCCAGAGATTATAAAATTCTCATCTTTAGATTCATTTGTTTCTATTTCTCTATACATTAGGAGTTTTTACTTTCCTCTAGAAACTAATTTCAGACATTGAAACCAATAGATATCCTATTTCCCAACAGTATAGCAGGAGAGATTAAAAAGAAAACAAACCAGTACACTGGTCAGGGACCAACACGCTCTTACATAACTAATCAGTATTCAACCATGAATCCTGTTCTTTCCCAGAAAGCGAAATCTCTCCCTTCAAGGTTGCAGTTACGAACTATTCACATACCCAGATGGCTTATGGGCATTATCATGACTTGTGAATTGAATTAGTCTTTATATGGAGTTCCATTTTTCTTCTATTCTGACTCGTATTTGCATAACTTATGGGAAGGGTTCACTAAGAACCACCTTCACTTGAAGCCCTCCTTATTTTTCCTGTGGCATTGCAGTGGCCAGTAGTGCCTGAGAACAATAACACTATTTCAAATTCCTGACAGGCATTCACTGGTTTATACATGATATAGACTTCTCCTCCAAAAACAGGTTTTCATCACTGGTACTCGGCATCACTGATAGGTTGTCAGTGGGAAAAGCTAGTTAGTAATTCATTCAACATGGTCATGACGAATGATTTTGAAAATGCATGATGTTGCCTTCGAAGGTTTAGAAGCAGCATTGCCTGCGTAGATACACTGTGGATGCCAGCATTTTACATGGTATAGTAATAAATGCAGATGCTTCATCTTTTTCTCTATTACACACACTGACATCTGCCATAAGCATTATATTTGCTTGCCGAAAAAGTGCTTTTTCCAGCACCCTTTTTGGTGCACAGCTACATTCTGAAATGAGTCTTTCTCCACATTAGCCATATTTATTAATGACTCCAGCAGAATTTTTTCACATCTACCAATTTGGAAATTTAACATGTTTACCTGCAGCCTATTGTAATTCAGGTCACTGCAAGGAAATGGAAGCTCAACATTTGCAAATAGGCTCCATTTCACTGAGTGTGATGGATGTGGATATAGATTCCCTGTACACTGAATGGGGTGCACATAAAAGCAAGGGTTCTGTCTTGCACTGAACGTGATGAATGTGAGACTTGAACGCCTGGGTATTGAAAACACACAGTGCCTGAATGGACAGGTAGACTGTATCTGCACTTGTGATCTCCATTGCGTATCTATCCACACTAGTCACTTTCTTTGATGCCTGCTGAGTGCCAGATTGCAAGTCTAGTAGAGGGGGAATTCAGGAGGAATCTAAAACCCAGGATTCATGGGCCACTAATTGAGACAACATGGGAAGTATCAAGGAGCACCTGTTCCCTACACTCACTAAATTCTAAAATAAGAAAAGCAAGGGAAGTTTCATCCTTTCATTACATTGGTAGCCTTTGGTGTAAGGAATATATATGGAATGTTAGTTGGGGTTCAGAGTTCCTTTTCTAAAAGGGACCAGTTGTCAATAGCCACCTCGCAGCGATGCAGGATACCTGCTCTGCTTTTCCCTGATGGAAGTGAGTGGACCATCATTGACGGGTCATGTCCCAAGAGCTGCTCCAAGTTTCTTACAACCTAGGCTGGAACTGAGCAATCTTCCCTGGAAAACACCAGTGTAACCTCTCTCACAGGAAGAGGACTCTCAGTGACATGAAGCTGTGTGATCTGGTAGACGGAACAAAGAGCTGCTTTTGTCTCTGGCATGGGCTGCTTCTTGTAGAATTCTCAGAGTTGCACAAGCCAGGCTTTTAGTGCTATAAAGCCCAAGTCTGGAGAATTTCACTTCCAATTTCCACTGGAAACATTGACAATGTATTAACTCGGAGAAAAGCATACTGGTTTTAATTTAGGAAAACAGATAGAGATTATGGGGCTATTTGGGAATAGAAGACTGATCTAGAATCAATATCTATAGAGAAGGGGCTTTAATTACTGTCAAAATCCAGGATGGAGCAGAAAGACTAGTACTAAAAGGAAGTGTAAGTGGGGAATGGCTGGCTTCAAAGAAGGTGAAGCTATTCAGTTTGCCAAGAGTTTTTTTAGATAATCTTCTCCCAAGCCGTCCGGAGGGCTTTCACAATGTCCCTGTGCATGCTGTTTCCAGCCAGGCATCAACACCCTTTAAAGCTAAAAATGGCCAAAACAGAAGACTAGCATTAGTGTGGAGCTGGAAGAAAAAAAAGAGTAAAAGATAATTGATTCAGAAGAGAAAAGGGGCTTGCAGAAGTGTCGCTGCTCTGAAACAGAATCTCAATTTTATTACAAAGAGTGGATTGCAATTCTCAGTGACAGACCTCTGCTTCTCTTCTGACTTGAGTTTCTCTAGTCAATCTGACAAAATAGTAAAAAATTACTTTTTAGGCCCTCAGGGGGTGATGAGAGGCTGTTGGGATTTACAGTGTTGATTAATAGAGTATAAACTGTCAAATGTGAAAGGCAGCTATACCGAAATGCCAGGAACATCCCTCTGACACACAGTATGAGTGCACGTGAGCTGCTTGAAATGTTTATTACAATATTAATAATCATGTGAGGTGTGCACTGCACTCCTGTGCTTTAATGTGACAGCAGTTTTCAGGTTGTTCTTGACAAAGTGTCTGATCATGCATCCCCACAGCACCAGGCGAATACATTTCATGGCATGTCAGCTGCCTGAGCAAACCTGCTACCTGCCACTTCTCCTGCCATTGAAGCAAAGGCCTGTTCCGAGCATCTTTTTTGGTGTCCCACCACTTTTCACACAGCTTTTTGAAAGAACTGTTTGGATTTTCATTTTCCTTCAATTTAGGAACAGCATAGACAATTCTGAATTTGAATTGTACCTCAGTGAAAGGGGTTGGAAACATCAGCAAGTGTTTTGCAGAAGAGCAGTAAAAGTCTAAGTAGGGTCCATGCCAGGCAAGTGCACAGGGACAAGAATGCCAAGAACTATTTGTCTCTCTGCTCTTCAGACTTTTGTAAGCTGGTGCTAGTTGTCTAATTTGTACTGTGCATGTGCAAAAGGATAAGTTCTGCCAAGCTGTCCTTAATTATTTATCCCATATTTTTTTCAGGGGACAATGAAAACAGAGATTTTTTTCCTATTGATTTCTTTGCTGGCAGTCTGATGGTGCAGTAAATGTCATACTTGTGACATTCAGTCCAAACTTCAGAGATGTAATGGGTCCTGTTAAGTTCAAAGAGAGACTTTGGGGCCTTGAAAAACTCCATACTAAAGATACATCCCTTTCCTTGATGGGCTGAAACAGGAGTGTAGGTACGTTTGACTTTGGGACTAACCTAAGTTTGTGTAACTCTTAAGAAAATAAAAAATAAACCCAAAACTAGAAGAGTTCCCCCCTCATAGAAGAACCCCCTCATAGTTCCCATTGTCAGCTTTCTTTATGGACAGGGCCAACAAACCTATTCAGGAGAGAGAATTTCACTTAAAAATGTAACAAGGATTCTTGCCCTGAAAAATGATGGGTTTATTTCTCTTATACAAAGAAGAAAGTAATGTGAATGTTGGGTTATTTTTGCTTTTCAAAAAGAATAAGAATTGATTTTGCAGACAGCACACATTTGTTTTATGCTTTAGTTTGTATTTATAAAAAGCACATGCTATTGGTAGTAACTGAAGTTGAAGGAGATTTGTGGAGCTTTATTTGGTAAAAGTTCTTCAGTAGAAGTGTTTAAAGATTATAGAATAACATTTGTGTAACTCTCTTGGTATCTTCTGAAGTGCTTTAAATTTTCCGTGTAAAAGAGACTTTTGAATTATTTGGTTTTAATTGTGTTTACCTAGAGGCCTATGGAAACAAGTTTATTGAAGACTTCCCAGAGCAAAACAAGATCCGGTGCCGCGTCCCCTAGCCAAGCACAGTTTATAATCCAAGAGGTGGAAAGCCTCCGAGCAGAGGGAGGGACGCCGCTTCCAGGGATCGGACCCTGTGACCGCTGGCAAGGGCGAACAGGCTCCGCGTCTGAAGGACGGATCCTAGTAGGGGACCTCGCACCTCGAGTCCGCTGGGTCCCAAAGGAAGCACCCTTCCGCTGGGTGTCGACACCTCCAATGATACCGAACACAGGCAGGCGGCTTGTGGCTTTCGAGGGAGAGAGGAGTGGCGAGAGAGAGAGGGAGACCAAGAAGGGTAGGCAAACAGGTTTATTCCAGGTGAGGGTGAGGGAAGATCTCCACCGATTTCTAAGCAGACAGGATCTTTTATACACAGATAAAACCAGGGAGGGGTCAACCAAGGGAACCAATGAGATTAAACATTACAACATCATTAACCAACCACGTCACACTTGCGGGGGGGGGGAAACACATCAATCAAATAAGAACCAATTACTCGACGCCAACGGGGGAACCTTCTAGAAACTTGGCCTGACTGACAGCCTTGGCCCTTCCCCAGGGGCGTAGAACCAGCCTAAAGACCCTCCCGAGAACAAACCATTATCCCGAGAGGAGAACAAGGATTATACCAACAGGTCCAACATCAAGTCCTTCTTTATAATTCAGCCTCTGCACTGTCCTCCGTCTTACTCTCCTCCAGCCATCTCATGGCAAGGGCTGGAGCAGCTACTGGAGCTGTTTGGGCCCCTTCAATCCGGGAACAGTTCCTCTCTTCAGTAAGAATTCGAATAACTGCAGATTTGTCTTCAGAGATTTTCAGCTGTAAATGACTGTCATTATTAGGAATATGTAACTCCTAAGTTGTTTTTCCTGATAAAGTTAGAAGCTGACAGTTTAGACTGTCAGATGTGGTGTGAATTTTAAGTAGAGTGCACTAGGGGGACAGACTGCAGGAAGTTTAGTGGGTGAACAAGCATAAGCACTTTAGCTGGACAACTAAACACATTGGTAATCACAATTTTGTCTAAAATAAAATATTAACCCTAAGCACATTCTGTATTTTTTGTTACTTACAGGTGTGTGTGGGGGATATTTATTTTCTTCATTTTTTACTTGGAAGTATTTAAAATACATTTTAATGTACCCTTATTCAGAACAAAATAAACAAACAAACAAAGTCTCTGTTAAGGCAATCTCTTACTTATTGACACTTACAGATCAGAAAAGAGAGAACTATATTCTTGTAAAATTTCCAGGCATATTTGAGCCACAGCAGCCATAGTACACTTTCTCTTTGCTTCTGAATCTTTCAGGCTATTTTCTGACAGCCATCACAGCTTGTGCTTTGTGCACACACACATTTTGATAGGAGGGAAAATTACAAAACTGGGGAAGATGAATTTTGCCTTGAGTGACCTTGGGCTCCTAATTGCTAGCTACTGAAGAAACACCCCTTTGAAGTGCAAAAGACTGGGACTGCACAAGTGGGAAAACAATCTTTTGGATATTTTTCATTGCAAAAGTGGATCTGTAAATGATAGTCAAAGAGCAGGCTATTAAAGAGTTTCTTCTCCTCTTGTTCTTTTCAATGCTTCCTATTCTTGTGCCTCATTCCTTATGCCCGCTTTGGCATTTGGAGATAAATGCCATCTCATATGGTGACAATAAGGCCAATTCAGTGCCCTTCTGTAGGACATTAGGCTGTATGTCCAGCTACACGTAAGGGATTAATTAAATAGCTGTGAATAGCATATTTGAGACAGAAAGGTCACTTTCCGCACTTGGTGTGCTTATGCTAACCCGGTATGTTAGGAGAATAAAATGATGCATTAAGCATAATGAAACGTGAATTTGAGATGCTTCAAAGCAGAACCAGTTATTGTCACTTAATTGACTCGGTTGTATTTTGTGTAAATGGTTCTTCAGACTTTGTTAGTGATGGGGTATTCTTGTATTTTTACAAGGTGTTTATTCTCTTAGCAGCCCGATTCCATCTTCTTGCCAGCTTGCCATCCTTTGGTTGCATCATTGTATTTATAACTAAGTTACTATATCTGTTTTGGTAATCAACTGGTACCTGCTCTAAAAAGGAAAATATATATTTGGAAATATACCCTGTCTAAAATCCTTTTTGGAAGAAGGTCTTGTCTCTGTTGCTGCTGTTTGGTAATGAATGATGAGCATAAGAGGGGCAAAGAGAGGAGTGAGTAAAAGCTATACATGCTGATGATGTCAAGCCTCCTTTTATGTTCATGTCTTGGCCACATGGATCAGGCTGTGATGCCCTCTTCCTTTGCTTTTGCCTTGGATGGAGCTCAGGGCAAGGAGAGCTGAGTTGGAGCACAACCAAAGACTTGCACGGTTTGTTTCCTGCTCTGTCCTGAGTTCACTGAAAGTGCCAGCGAATCTCTCCTGCCTGCTCTGCCCCACTGCTGTGACCTTCCCTGGCTTCTTACTAGCCTCGGGTCAAGAGGTTAAATCACAGAGGCTCTCCACCAAGATGAGGCAATAGGCTGCTAATACACAAATTGCTCAGGCACAGGGGAAATGCTTAAGTACTACTGTCATGTTTTCTATGCTTAATTTGCTGGCATTATTATGTCATACTGGTGAGTTCATCACCATCTCACATTGCTCTGTGTTTATAATGACCAGTATAATTTAATTTGTGTACTTTTCTTTGAAATTATTTCATATATACAGTGTATTCTAAAAAAGAAAATACAGAGAGCAGAAATGCTGACTATTGTTTGCGAAGGTTGTTTGCCTCAGTTTTCAATAATGTCAGATGAAGACATTTATTAGATGTATTCAGCTGGCTTTTTTGTGCAATGAGAGGTTATCACTTTAGTACTGTAGGGTAAGACTTTAATTGCATTCATCATACGTGGCAGGGGATTGGCTAGGATGACCTCTGAGGATTAAAACTGTTTATCTGAGTATGAAAGAATCATTTGGTGATCTGCCAGAGAACTCTTGTTGTGAGGGGAGGTTTTGCTGTCAAGCTGAAGAACCACTCAGATAAACAGGCTTTCTGTGCAGGTACCTTGACATGAAGGCATTAGCTCAGGACACCTGCATCTCTAAGCCCTTGGCTTACCTGGCCTGTACCAGACTCTTGTGCTTACATATTAGACATCTGTGTTTCAATCCCTGGGGCCACGTTAACATTCTTTCTTATCATATTACAAATACATCACTAGAGCTGGTTTTGGACTTTCTTTTCATGGTTTTCCTCTTCAGCTGATAAGGGCATCTGTCATTCGGTGCTCAGCAACTGGTAACTCTTACTGGTGAAACAGGAGCCACATGCGTAGATGATGCCACATCCATCATCCTCTGGAACTTCATGAGTTACCTAAAAGTATAACTTCAGTTAAGACAGACTGATAATGCATTCAGAAAGTACCACAAAAAATGCTGGGTTTTTTGTTGTTTTTTTGTGTGTGTGTGCGTGTGTGTGTGAAAGGGAAGGCAAAAAACTAAAAACAATCGACTGAAGCAAAAGAAAAATTAAATATAATGACTAATCAATGTGTATAATTAAATAAAAATAAACTAATAATTCAGACATTGGCTATTATTTAATCATTCATTTTGGTTTTGTGTTTGATTTGTTCAAAGGGTGAGAGAGGAAATACATGGCTCTAGTCATGCAATGGGAGCTGATTTCAGTTGTTTTAAAATTTTAAATGCCTTTTTAATGGAGGAAAACAGGATTTGGTATTAAACAGTTAAATAAATTAAATAAATGTGAACTTTTTTTTTGAATTCTGCTGACAGACAAGTAACTTAAATCATTATATGTAGAAACTTTATTTATAGGAAGGTTCTGCAACAGTGAGAAGTCAGGCTCTTGCACCGCCAGCAGAGCTGTACTGGAAAAAATATGATTTCATTTATGAATTTATACTGTGTCTCTGATGCACCATGTAAAATTAACTTTTATCTCTAGACAAGATCTAAAACGTTTCAGCAGTTCACATGAAAGGATGGGGAAAAAGAACTCTGTGTTAACTAAGCAGATGACATCTTGCCTGAGGCAGTCTGCTTTTCTCCTGGCTCCAGGAGAAATTCCCTGTCTCCTAAAGGTCTGATTCTTTGTAAGTGTTTTGTTTTCTTTCTTTCTCTTTAAAAAAATAGGTAGCTGTGGTCTTCTCAGATGTTCTATGAGTGCCAGTTGCCAAAATGAAACAAAAAAAGAATAAAAATAACCCATATTCCTGGATAAGGTGAATCATCTGTTAGCCTGCCTTCTCATCTCCAGCTTAAGTGCAGTGTTTGATCCGCCTGGGGATCTGGGGAGCATTCTGATCCTGAAACAACTGCAATCCATAAGAGCAAATTGATCCGGTTTTAAAACATGGGAGGTGATGTGTCTCACAAGTGCTTCTCACTGGGAAAATGATAATCGAATGCCATTTCAGTAGCACTGCAGAGGTTAAGCTGTCATGTGTCCCACAGAAGAAATCCCACAGCTGTGTGCCCCCAACAAAGGGATCCTGCTCCCAGCTCCCTATACAACAGGTCTCAGCTTCAAAAGTGTATTTATGGACAATGAAATGCCATCTGTTTTGTAAACTTTGAGAACAGTGAATGGCAATAAATCCCAATCTATTAGCAAAGAAGTTTTTCACTGAAAAAGTGAACAAGTTTCAAGTGCAGTGTGACTTCAGGAGCAGACTGCCTCTGTTTAAAAGGCAATTCTGAGGAACTGGATTTCAGAGTGTGCCGCTAATCAAAACCCTGATGCTGTTTTGAAAATCACCATGGGAATGTCTACAAATAATAACCATTTCTGTGTAAATTAAAATATAAATGAACTCGTACATAAATGCTGTCATCATCTTTAATGTTCAAAATGCTACTGAGCTTTTATGTGTTTTTCTGTCCACTTATGCAGGAATTCTGCCCTGATTCATTCTCAAGCATAATACTGGGCCTTGACATCTGTTTTAAAAGTCCTCCTGTAGAAACTGATTCTAAGCTCCTAAAAGTCTTAGGATATCTGACGTCCATCTTATTTTACTGATTTTTAATGTCAGTGATTGGGAGTAAAATTAATTTCCTATTATGCCACAGAAAAACATCTCAACTAGGAATCCTGTGTTGTTTTTCTCAACTTTGTCTTCCATGACAACTTTCCATTTCCATTAGGTGAGCTGAAGGTTGTAAGAGTGTGGGCATAGGTCCGTCCCTGTGACACATCCTGATGCCTCCAAAGGTTAAATAAGTGGAATAAATGTATGAAGCAGGTCAGCAAAGATGGCATAACCATGATCACAAATTCTACACTTGTGTCTGGAAAAAGTAAAATTGTTTGGTGATGATGTGATAAGAGCTGGAAAAGTGTAGGAGGATGGAGATGTGTAAGGGAAAAATGGGAATCAAAACAGAAGTATCACTACTTTTTCTTTCCTGTTCCGTAGTCCTTAAATCTGTCACTTGAAAAGTCCCTTTCTTTTCTCAGGTGCTGTTTGGCTATGTGTTTGTCTAGTGGGTATATGTAGCTTAGTTTAAATTAGGGTCTGATTATTTGTATAATCAATATAGAAGCCGAAATGTTACAGATCTCCAGAGATTTCTTTAAAATTTGGAACAGATGTATTTTTAAAATTTTATTTTTAATTCTAAATCACAGGAATGACAGCTTCTGGGATTACAAAAGTGCTTTTTAATTCATGTGCAAAATATGCAAAAATAATACACTGCAAGCCAATTTCTTCTACTTAGGCACAGTCTTAGTGCCATTAGATAGATTTTAGGGAAGGCGGTAGCAGAAATGCTGGTATACCTAAAGTCAGTATTAAGCACCAAAGGATGAAAAATATTACAGGCTTTGGGAAACCTTCCTCTTCCAGTGGTGCTGTTGAGCTGTTGTCCCTATGAGAAAGGTTTCCCATTCAAAGCAGGAATAAGAATGCATGAAATCAAAATAATTGTTTCTATCATCTCATAAGACTTTGTAATAATAGATGTAAATACTTGTTTATCATAGAGATGTTGCTTTTCATTTTGAAACGTATGCTGCACATATTAAACAATGTGTTCATTTTGGGTGAAAAGGGACCATCTCCATTTTTGAACCACAGCTTTGAAGGAGGCTGTTTCCCTCAAAAGCTTTGTTTATCTATGTGTGCTTTATAACATGCAAAACTAAAATGTTTTGGCATGTGCCTTTCTTCCGGAATCGTTTGGTGGATGAGATAGTGAAACCAATGGGCCAACTTGTGAACCTCTGTCTTGGCAGTTAAGTGTGTCCATACAGACCCTGGACATTTTCCAAGGACTGCAGAGCCCATACTTCCTTAGGTTACCTATAGCTTAGGATGTCAGAGGGAGCTCTGTTTGCGTATCTCTGTGAACCAAAAGGCCATTAACTGGAAGGGTCAAAGTGTTAATGGAAGGAATAGTCTCCGCTTGCCATTATCTTGCAAACGTTCTGCGGGAACCAGGGAAACGTAACACTTGCTCCCTCTTTTCTGTAGGTGGTTTCTAAAAAGGTGACCTCAGTGTTCTGTGACTAAATAAAGAGATTAGATGCAAATACAGAGGCCAACAGAAATGAACTTGCTCATACTGCTAGTGGAGAGCTACGCTCCATTATATGGCCACTTGGGTAGCACCAGGTCAAATTCCTCTTAGATGAGTAAAGGTCACAGAGATTGCATTGGTTAATTGCCTAACTTTCTCTTTGTACTCTCTGTTCTTATTCTTTCCTGTACTCCAGGACAAGAGCACTCAGTCTCTCTGGGATGTGGCTGTATGGAAGGTACAACATGGAGAAAAGATACAAGGAAAATTTCAGATTAGGGTCATGTCACTGATATACTGACCACCTAAATAGTTTTCCAGAATGTTTAAAAATGCCCCCAAAAAATATTGAAAGCATTAAAAACAATATACGTAGCTATCCACAAGACGCACACATAGTTCCTTAAACAGAACATGACTATGTTCTTTGGAGGATTTCTGTTCAGGATTGTTGTAAAGCTGCTTTATTTGTCATAAATGCTTTTATTAATTATTACTGCTTCTTATAACCTCAGTTTTAATGCTTGGATAGTCTTCTGGAAATGTAGAAACAAATATAAAACATAAAGGTAGTCCATGATACATTGTATAAAAAAGTCACTCTCTGACAAAGAAGTAAGGTGACATTATATCGGAAAATTGGAGAGGATCCTGTGCAAGAAAGATTAGATTTGCTTTTTGACATACAGCTGCATTTGGTGTCTGTCAGGCTACCCACTATCCATGTAACAGTTATCAGGGAGGGTAACAGAGGTTCCAGAAGCCGAAAAGAATAAGGGGAGAGTCCAGACTGAAAATTTAAAGACATAGTATACTGATTTTTTATGTTTTTTTTTTTTTTTTTAATCCCTTCTTATGTTTTAGGCATGTAAATTGGATTGGGTTTGGGACAGTCAATGTGAACTGAATTATTAGTCACATGAGACAGATTCAGTGTGGATGGGAAAAGTTGAATTGATGTATGAAGTTTAAGTTTATGGGTCCAAAGTAGCACTTTTTAATGCATTTTTTTAATACTGTGCTAAAAATCAAGAGAGTCTTGATAGTCTCAGTTCAGCTTCCTGCATTTGTCTCCATATTATTTTAAAACTGGCTTAGAACTGGAGTAAATTAACTGATTGTTACTTCAAATTAGAATGCATATGCAAAAGCAGATGATAAAGCATTAATTAAACTTACACATATGTATATGTAGACAGTTTATCTAAAGCATATTTCCAAGAGGAGTCTAAAAGAGGAGCATATTCTTAGGTTTTTTTAGCCTAAACTGGGTCAGAGTCATCACCAATGACGTTGTTCCCAAACCTGTATTCTGAGTTTAATGAGGGACAAATATCCTTTTGATAATCCTGGTTAAAAATACTTTCTGTGCATGCCCATAAGAGTCCTTAGGGCACGGGGAGGCTGATGGAGAGGTAGCAAACCCAATACCAGATTATACCCAAGGCATTGTATGTTCTGGCCAGCTGTGCAGAAGTGTTGGCAATCCCAGGATGATGTGATCCTGAAGTAAGGTTGAGGCTGTTGCCAGCACCAGTTATTGCTGTTGCTTGATTGCACTGACTCACAAGAGAACAAGGTTTTGATCAAGCAAAGGGAAGAAGAACGGCTCTCAGGATGGCTCTATCCATTTCACCTTTGGCTCCAGTTATTTTGGGTCATACAGTAATTCACTTTTCCATTTATTTTTTTCCTCTTCATTCCAGTAAGATGCATTAGTGATCAGAGCCACCCTGCTGTGGAAAACATCTGGCTAAGTTCTGCTCTTGTCTTCATCAGCTGTCAGTTTTTCTTTCAGTTTCTTTCCAAATTACACTATTTCTTTCTTACTTTTCCTATATTAAACACTCCAGTTCTTAAATTACAAGCGTCTTGACCATTTTATTCCTGCACTGGGAATATGCTGCTCAAGGGAGATGCCACACATGTTAAACACACACTAAGAACAGAATACACTTTGGGGGAAAGCATTAGACCATTCCCAATTACAATTAGGAGGGGAGACAAAAATTGCAAAACTCGGACTGTTGTTGAAAACCTCGCCTTCAGTTTGACCCTCATCATATGGTTTCTTATTTCGTTGCAAACCAGAATTTGTCATGAGTCCAGTTAAACAATTTTGCATATTTAGAACTCCCTGCAAATTCCTACAACAGCTTTCTTATTTTCTTCACTGTGGGAGGCTCTCCGTGGGACATTGCCGCTGCCCACTCCGGCTCCACCTCTGAAGAGGAAGACTCCTCCTTGGAGGAGGACTCAGTGGGGGGGACGAGAGTATGAGAAGGCGTGCCGAAGGCTCTGATCCTGCCCACCTTTCCAGAAAGTTCAGTTACATTCGATGTTCTATTGGTTATTGTTTGTTGTACCCTCCCCTCAATAATTTTAATTGGATCCTGTACCCTTGTATCCTCCCCTTACCCCTTGACTCCTCCCTGTTTCTGCCTCCCTTAAAATCCCTTGCACACCCCATTCTCTTCGGAGTTCTGCCTTCATCCCTTTCCTGCCTGGATACCTTCACCCAGCCCTCAATAAAGGAGACCACGGGGGAGCCCCCCTCTCGCAACCCTTCCCCTCCTGGCTTTTATTCCAGCAGTGCTTTGTCCTCTCCTTGCTGTGGGCAGCTCCACCTCCGCATGACCCACCCACGCCCAGCCTCAGAGAGACCCTCAGCAGGCTCTCAGGGTCCGAGGAGCTGGCACCTCAGCCAAGGGTGACCTCGTAGCCAGGCATAATACAACACTTCACTGCTGGTTTTGTTTTGTTGTCTTATTTATAGCAATATTAGTCCTTTTCTTTCAGTATTTTGATTCATAATGTTTCTTTTGACTGAAAACGGCATACAGCTTGTGAATAAAATCATGTAGCTTCTACCAACTTGAATCGTAGAAGGGAAAACAGACTTGAGGTGTTTGTGCCATATTCATATCAATGAGTTATCTCTTGCTATGAATGTCCAACAAGTGTGACATAAACTTAATTACCAAAACAGTTTCCTGATTTTTCAGGTGAATAAATACTGTTCGTTAAGATAAATTATTAACTCCCTCTTATTCCTTGCAAGGGAAGAAGAATTAATTTAATATTTTACATTGATGATTTCATAAATAATATTCATGTCAATTCATTCTTGACTCTTTACAAGATTTTAAACATTTTAGCTATTCCCCTATGAAAGATCCTTTCTCACTTATTTTGGTTTCTGTGATCCTAAGCCAACAGACTTTGCCTTTTTTTAGGGTTGGTGATTAATTGGACAAAGCATTTTGTCATTCACATTTCAAAGTCTTCTATGTGATTTTTGACATTACAAAGACTTTGAACTTCTCTTGGATTGTCAGATCTCTAAAAAGACTTCAGGGAGCCCAATTTTTTTTTCTCTACTTCAGGGGTAGGGGCAATAAATGATTTTTAGGCCTTTCTCTGAAGGCTGCCCAGCTAATTCTACCTACTTCAATTGCAGTGGCCACAAGTCTCCACTAATTTGCCTTCCCTTCCATAGAAAGGGGATGACCTTTTTGACTGATGCTTAAATGAAGGAACAGCACGCATGAAATCCGTCAAAAGCATTTGTGTCTGGCCACCAAAGGGATCTTTTCTTGGGCAAATGAGAGGGAGGAGTGGGCAGTGTAAAAGCCAGTGCTGAGGCAGCTGTTGGGAATTTCAGTCAGCAAGGTAAATCAGAGTGTTGCGCTTACATAACCCCATCACAAATATTTTGTAGTTGTGAAAGCATGTGACAGGATAACTGCTAATAGTGATGTACTTCAATAATCTGTGTTTTCTGACATGGATCTTTCATCTTGTCTCTGACATGGGTTCTTTTCATATTATCTGCTGTGTTTTTTTGGTGTACATCTTTGGGACCCAAAAACACGTAGAGAATTTAGTTTAAGACAAAAGAGTGACTGCCACATCGAGTAAGTGGAGCCTTCTCCCATGTAAGTTGTAATTGAGGTTATGGCATGGTACATTGGCTTTGGCAGAGTTCTGTTGCTGAGAAACTCAAACCATAGTTTTGAGGCTGCTGCAGTGTAAGCAAAATGAATTAGTTATTAGAGGCGTAGGAAGAATTAGAGGAAAAGAAAATGGCTTCTGGAGTGAAATACAATGTACTGACTTTGGGAAAAAGAGAGGAGGAGAGCAAAAAAGTTAGTAATGAATAATCCCCTTTCATGTAGCTAATGACTCCCTAGCAGATCTGCAAGAGTTTTTCTGCTGGTTGGGTTGGCTCTCCACAGGCTATCAAATGTTTCTTAGAATATTAATTTTTGTTACCTAACTCTTTCCATGAATTTAACGGTGATACTCTGTTAAGGGGCTTGGCAGGTATCAAGTCACGAATATGATGGCCTGCAAGTTGATTTTAAATATGTTTTTAAATTAATTGCAAGAGCTCTCACCTCAGGAAAAGAAAACAGGTGGAAAAGAAAGAAACAAATGTGGTTTTTGATAAATTTGACTAAAATACTGGCCTAATTAAACAACATTTTCAATTTTAATATTTAAAGAACATGGAATGTACTATTGAAGTAAATCTTCATAGGTGTGTCTCTTCATCAGTTACTGAATCAAGCGTTTCTTCCACAGAGGTCCACAGTACTTCAATTTTGAGTTTTTTCTTAGTATCTGCTTTGAAAAAATGTTTGTTGACAATATTGGATGGTCTCTGGGTGAATTTAGGTCCATATAACAAAATAACCAATTTGTGCTTGGATTTTTGTGCATTTGCTGATGTAACTTTATACCCTACGAGAGATCTTGTAGAGAAGACAAGGAGAAGGGACTATTTCACATGTATAATACATAGCAAACTTGCCCTTCCCTCATTTTTGCCTGTCCTGTACTTCATTACTTTGTTGTTTACCTTTTCTTTATTTCTACACTTTTATTTTTAGAATTTCTCACTGAGTTCCATTATTTTGAGCAGACATCAGTGAAGCCATTGTGTTTTACTTTCTGAGGGTCAAGGAATGCTGTGAGTCTCCCTGCACTGACAAAAAGGGATTTTTTAATCTCTTTCACACTCTCTTTCATCCATCTCTTGTTTACAAAATGTTCCTGTTGAGTAGTATGGGAATGCTCTGGGAGTACCATAGGTAGATCTGATCAGTTCAGTCTCTTTCCTCTGATAAACACAGGTAAAGCCGCTATTGTACAGTGTTATTCTGCAGCAGTCCACAGGACCTGTTGCTCACAGATGGGCCCACTGCCTCTGTGCTCAGTGCTTTATACTGTGAGAAAGGTTTTGCAAACATAGTTAGGTCACAGATTTGCACTGTGTCTTTAAGAGGTCACAGGAGTACCCTTATCTCCTTGTTTTACTTACTAAAACAATTTTTAAATAAGAGAAGGATGCATCTCTCCAACTCTCGTCTATATACAGCTATAGTTTTCATCCTATAAGAAAATCTAAGTATGTCAGAAAACAGTAAAAGGTAAAATGTTATTTGATTTATCAAAGATTCTGCAAGTTAAAACTGTGGTGGTATGAAATCTAAGTAACTCTGTTAGTAAAATAGTTCAGATCCACACTGAAGCAGCTAACAGGAGAGTAAAGCTTTTAAGCACTCTTATCCTGAAATTAAAAGGTGGACATTAAATTACGACCCATCCCAACTTCTCTTTGAGGTCAGAGTAAGAGTTTTGTCGAGAGTCAGTTGGACTTGTGCATTTGGAAAAGTTACCTTCAGCAATTTCTGAGATGGTTTTATGTGGAGATGCTATAAATTCATGTATTAATCTGTTCAAGTTGGATTCAGATTGAAATTCAGACTGATTGAAGAAGGGAGCAGTGATCTCTCAAGTTTTTCACCATTTTTTTTTTTAATATGCTTGATATTTTTATAACAGACTCCAGCTTGCCTTTCTGTGTGTGGTGCTGACACTCTGAATTGAAAGTTATGGCACTGCTCTTGGATGACATCAATTGAAGTGCTTTTTATTACTGACTGTTCCCAGGCAAAATGTTTTAAGCAAACTGGGTAATGAAGGGAAATTACATTATATGGGGTGCTGGCCTTGAAGATCTTTATACCTTCTGATAAAACAGAAGTGCATTCAAATGAGTAATTGCAGTGTGTATACAAGGAAAAAAAAAAGTGTGTTTTGACTGCTTAAATGAATGAAACTGAAAATCCACAAAATTGAGTTGGTTTTTATGTCAAGATATTTGATAGAGGACATCTGTTGGAAGGCTACTTAAAAACTCCAACTTTTACATTTGGAAGAGACTGAAAAGCTGACAGATACAAGTGAGCACCTTTCCAGAAGTCTGTAGCCCTTTGTGTTAAAGTTACCTGTGTCATGGGTTTGGAAGTGGAGTTTAAAGGTTGGAATCCCCCACAGCCATCTACAAATTGTACCAGTTTTAAAAAAGAAATGATGCAGGCTGTAGTGGATCAGACTGAAGATGTGTTTAGCCCAGTGTCATGTCAGGCACCAATGAAAATATTCCCAAATCTCAGGTTATTAGTCCATTTTCCAGATATTTGTAACAGAGACATCCTCGGCCAACAGTGCTGCTGTTTTCCCTTAAATAAACTTACTAGATTTTAGTTTCCTGAATGTTTATTGTTGCTTTTGAATTCTTGTAATGCTTCACATTTGAGTGTTCTGACACTTTCTTCATTATTTTACTGCATATTTATTAAACCTTTTTCTATTTGGGGTTTTCTTCAGCCTCCTTGCAGCCTGTCATATGTGACATATGTGACATGTTTTGCACATGGAGAGGTGGTGAACAACAGCTACTTCATCACTTTCTCCAGGCCACTCAAGTTACTATGATCCTTCATCACCTTACTTTTTAAAGTAATAATTGTTAGAGTTGACATTTTAAAGTATTTTAAGTCAGTTAATGAAAGAGAGTGGGGCCTTTTTTTATGCTTAATGGCTTCTGTGTGTTGGTTAGGGCTACGTGCTGAGTTCTTGTAGCTATCTGTGGGGTTTGAAGGAAATTAGTTCTCTGTCATGAGAAGAGGGTGGTGTCCATGCATTCATATAAACACAGGTAATTACATGATTGCTTCAGGGGTGTGTAGAGATGTATTTTTCTTTGTTTTGATTTGTCTATTTTTACCACTCCAAGGTAATACCTTTGATCTGTTCGTGTGGTTTGTGCTGCATCTAGGAAGCAGCCAGCACTCTGTTCTCCAGGGTGAGCTTTACCTGTGCTACTCCTAGGAGAGAGCTACATCACCTACATAGCAAGCACCCCTTTTTTCTTAATTTAGTGCTGCTGCTTATATGGTCAGATAACTCATGTTTCAAAGGGCAACACACTGTAGTTCATTTCCATCTATTTTGCATTGTGCATGTTTTGCTTTGCATCTGCCTTAATGTAATTTGCTTTACATTTGCCTTAATGTGTTGGTGGTAAGAGAGGCAGGTGTCCCTCTTAATGCAGTTATGGCTTATCTTTTGGGATAGTAAACCTGCTGTGGGACAGGGTAGTTCTGAGGGCTGGTAGAGATGCTCTGAAACCTCCCTTTCAGGATAAGCTGCCTTTTCCAGCTGACACTGAATAGGTCACACAAGAACCTGCCTTAATAAACTGCACGTTAGGCAGTAGTGATAGCAGAGAGGTCAGTGCTATGTGTGGGCCTCTTCCTGACCAATACCCTGCTTCCCACTCCTGCCTGGTGTGTTTGGACAGTGTTGATACAAACTTCACAATCTGCTCAGATTCCTCTCTGAAGCATGAACTTCAGTCATCTGTTGGTGACTCAAGCTGGCTGGCTTTGTAAGGATAGGTAACAGGCAACTAGATGTAAAAGAAGAGTGGGTTTTATGAAATCTTGTAACAGATTATTTGAGAAGAATAGCAGGCAAAATGGGAAAGGGTAAAAACACACATAGAAAAGGGAATGTTTGTCTGCAATTAACTAAAACAGACCTCAGCAGTTCTCATAGCTGTCTTCCTTATCCTGTGATACTTCTCTGTTCATAATAGATTGCCTCTGACAAGGAGATGGTGTATTGTTTCATAGATAAACTCTTTTTTTCAAAATTTAAAGTATGTATTTTTAAGGATTTGGGTTTTTTGTTTGTGCTTTTTGGTTTTGTTTTTTTGGTTTTTTGTTTTTTTTTAATGTGGTCATGATGGATAAGGTGCCATGGCCCCGGTTCACCAGAGCACTTAAGCATGGGCTGAAGAGCCCTGGTGAGCAAAAGGCTGATAAGGGAAGTTCTTTAGCTGTCTGATTAAAAAAATCCATTTTTCCTTTTTCTGGTATCCCATCTTCCTGCCAATTGACATGGTTTTTGCACTAAACTTCAATATAACATGGTAGGATTACAAGAATAGCTGTTTGGGCTGGTTTTGCAGGACACAGTTTAGAAGAAATTAGTGCCACTGAGCTACAGAATCATGCACTTGCCTTCTCAATTTGCCTGTGTTTAACAGTTTGAAAATTGGTCATTGGGCCCTGAGGATACATGTATATATTTACTTTACTAATTCTGGGACAGCCACGTTGTTAGAGCACAGGTGGTCTTTACCACCCAGGTGGAATACGCTGCATTCAACAAGGCTTCTGAGCTCTATCTTTCTTGGGTTTTAGGATGTCGTGCCTTGGTGACCAGATTGAGAGGATCTTCATTTGCCTTTCACAGTGAATTTATGGCCCTCGGCCAAATTAAGTTCTCCTGATGTAATGTGTGCATGGGCGTGGAAGCACAGATAGAAGTTCTGGCTTCCCTGTAATGGGATAATGGAAAGTCTGTAGGGAATGGGACAATAATTTCCCCATTATGAATGGGCCTAAGAACTGAGTTTTCAGTTCCACTAATGTAAGTCCTCTCTATGCCCACTCAATTTACTGTCTGCTGTGCCTCTGGGTCTGCTCTAAGAAATGCTTCTGCACATGTCTAGACTGATTAAGATTCATATAAATAGATGCTTTCTATATGAAATGCATTTTGGCACTGTATTGACATTGTAATATATTACCCTCTTAGCCCTTAACAGTTGAACAAATTTAAATGAAGTGATGGCTCATATTTACAAGGTGATAAAATGAACATAATTGGGTTAATAACTTAATCTGGCAGCCTGGAATTAGATTACATATACCTGTGTGGACAAAATTTGATTAGAGAAAATCAGATTTTCCATTCCATTTGCTGCTTTTGCGACCTTTGGTTATTCCATATCATTGCCTAGAAGGAGCCAGTTCAAACCAGCCACTCCAAATCTGGTGGTGTCACTCATTCCAACCCCAATTGCTTTTTGTCTGTATTGTTTTCTTACTACAGGACAACATTTGTTTTCCTTTCATACTGCTAAATAAACTTCCTGTAGAAATGTCAACAACAAGAAGAGGGCTTTAATACTGCTTTGGCAGATGGCTCTCACAATTATTTCCTGGCAGAAACAAATCATGTTTGCTGAGATGAATTTTGGGGATACTAGCAGCTTCGTTTGACTTTCTAGAATTTGCTGTGTGAACTTATTTTGCATATCAATCTTTGGTTTGCTGTCTTTTTTTGTTTTTGTTTTTGTTTGTTTGTTTATTTGTTTTGGTTGGTTGTTTTTTTGCTGTTGTTTTTATGGTCAGTTGGTTGGATTTTTGTTGGGTGGGTTTGGTTACTTTTGGGTTTTTGGGTATTTTTAAATGTTTTTAAAGTCAGTTTTCCATTGCAAAAAGCCCCACAGTGGAGTTGGTTCCAGACACTTGCTCAGTCACTGAGTAATCAGTGACTTTTGTCACCAGGACTTCAGGAACAGAATAAAGAAGGCCAGAACCTACTCCTGGACACCCTAAAATTTCTAGCACTGCTTCCTTGCTTGACTAAAAGCTGCAGTAAGATCATTCTCTGCTTCAAATAAATACGTGCATTGACAGAAAATATTAAATGCAATAATAAAGCACAGCTTGTTGAGTCTTGTGCACAGACCCATAGGCAATGGTCACTAAGTGTTTTATATCACTAATCATTGCTGACCTGCTTATTACTAGCTGTGTTGATGTGCCTCTACCACATTCAGCTTTGTAGCCACTCCTTTTCCCTCTCAAAATATTGAAGTGGTGGTCTGGAACCACCAGGTTATAGCTGTGACATGCTCATGATATGGCATAGTAAATGGATTTTAATTGATTAATTACCCTTTCAGGTTGGAACACTTATATACAACTAATTTAAATGTTGACAGTAGATGAAAAGCTTGAATACCAATTGCTATTCCAGGAGAAAAGTTGTTTTAAATGAATCACTTAAAATTCAAATTGAATGTAGTCACATTTGGCAATTGCGTACACTATTTAAATAGAGCATCAAATTAATAGATCTGGAAGTCTCTAATATTTGAATGAACAAATTAAGGCATCAATGTTCATTATTTAGTCTTTTAAGGATGAACTAATGTCCAAGCTGAAGGAAGACTGGCAAAAGATACTTTTTTCTAGGACTTGTTCATCAGTTCTTTGTTTTATTATCAGGAGGTACAGTAGCCCTTCCTCTGGGTGATGGATTATATTTTCAGTGGTGTGTGCTTGGATGTGTCATGGTGCTGTGTATCATCCAGGCACTGTGTGAAGTTGATCCGCATGCCTTGACATACACACAGTGAAGGTTATATGAAGAGTTCAGGTTATGTTCTAATATGGATGAACTGTTTCCTTCTGTGTGTTGGTTTGAAAACAA
>VXAC01004330.1:0-30938 GCA_013399225.1 Rhipidura dahli
TACATGTGATATGTCATATATACATGTGATATATATGTGACATATATATGTGATATATACATGTATATACATGTTATATACATGTGATATACATATGTGATATATACATGTAATATGTGATTTATACATGTGATATATACGTGATATATATGACATATACATGTGATATACATATTGTATATATGTGATATATGCATGTGTTATATATGTGATATATCCATGTGATGCATATGGGAACCGAGAAACTCCTCCTCCCTCAATGCCACTGAATCCCACAGGAATTAAAGAAGAAGGGGCAGTGCAGAGAAGGAAAAGCCACAGAGCAGCAGAGGTGGGAACGTGACCCGAGCCCTCAGTCAGCCTCACCAGCAAAGCAGGGAGTGGGGCCATGGCCACACCTGGAGCTAAACAACCAGAGAGAGGGAATTGAGCTGAGGGGAACAAGGAGAAACTCACAGAAAAAAGGAAATTCTCCACTGATTTTCATGGGGTGAAATAATCTGCCATTAAAACCCAGCAGGTTGCTTGGTGTGCAACTGGAGTTTTTGCCCAAATCCCAACAAGTTTTGCAAGATCTGGCTGCAAAGTGAAATGCTGCAAGTAGCACCTGAACAAAACTCTTTGTGCTGTTTGGATCCTTCCAGCAGAAGTTTTCCTGGGTTTAAATGTTCTCTATTGTTCACTTCATGATTAGTTAAGTGGCACAGGAACACATATCTCTTCCATGGAAATAATTTTTGAATTAATTGAACCATTTGCAACCCCTTCATGTGTCAAAGTTAATCAGAGAGGTTGAATTCACTCCTGACAGAGGATGATTCATGAAAGGCTTTCTACAAAACATTGTTTTTCTGACAGTTTTCACCTCTTCATGCTACAAACTTCTGCTGATACTGCAGAAGTAATGATCTCCTTTAGGTTGCCTTTATATTAAATATTGAATTTGTTGGTTAATAAGAGGTATCATTCAGCTCTGTGTGATTGGTAAATCCATCCTGATGATGTGAGTTACGCCGAATTTCTTGATTTTTTGGTTTTTTTGTATCCTCCTCTGGAGGCAGAATGCAAAATAGAGAAAACATGCAGCTGGTTTATTTGAACTCCCCACTCCTTTGACATTAAATAATGACATAACTCAATAAGCCGTTCAGGAATCCGTAAAATTAGCATTATTGAGCACAAATACGAGGTCTTATAAATCAGTAATTATTAAGGAGCTCTTTGCTGATGCAGAGAAGATGAGTTTCTCAGAGAAGCCCCTGATTACAGCAGACAGGCAGAGAAATATTCTTAAAATCACAGTCTAATCATATAGATTTTTCCAGCTGACATATTGAAAACCACCTGTGTTTTAAACTTCAGAAAGTTTTGCAAACACCTGAATGTGACTTTTACCCATCAGTGACATCCTCACTGCTCTTGAGGGTCTGCAGGTTTGTAGGTTTTGCTCCACAAGTTGGTGGGGAAAGAGTCTGCTGGCTTCCCCGTGAGTAAAACTGGTCATCTGGAGGGTGGGAAAGAGCATAAATTCTCTTTTTTGGTCTGATTTTATCTGCACTGAACATGTCTTCCTCCCATAGGTGGATTTTAGTGAATCACTTTCAGCTCTTCAGGAGAGGATCCCTCTCAGTCCTCTGAGTTATCCCACCTAGCAGCACAGTCATTTTCAGAGAGACTATTTCAGAATTCCCTAATCAATACCTGTTAATCAGATTTATAAATTATTCATTAGTCTGTTTGTGGTTATCCTTTGGTTCTACCAGCAAAAGTTCATTTCAGCTGGAAATGACGAGGGATAAAGATGGAGGAAAAGATTTACTCCTGCAAAACTGTAAGTATGTTTGAATTTGGATCTAATGTCCATAACTCTCACAGATTTTGGGGGAAGGGGGTTCTAAGACATGCATGAAGTGCATTAGTGACAATTTCACTGCTTTTCCATCAGTTTATTCATGACAATTTGGTGAAGTCCTTGATGCTGTGTCTTCAGAGGGGGTAACCCAGTGCTCTATTGTTTTAGTGGAGTTATAATGGCCACAGACCAGCTGAATAGCCCTTTAAGCCTTTCCAGGAATCCTAAATTGAGATTAAGGAAGTATTTTGGGGCTCATGCAGTTATGGAATGATCCCAGTTGTCATGTCATTTGGGAAAAAATAAAAAAGAGAATAAAAACTTGGGCACAAGTTTTATTATTTAGGGTTGTGCTGCTACTGCAAGCACTCAGTAAAAAGGCAATGGGTGCATTATGGGCCTTTATCTCACATTTGATCTTCTAGTGCTAAAGGCTTTGTACAAAATGCACTTTTCAAGTTACATCGGGATAGTAGAGCCCAAACCTCAGCACCAAAGCCAAAAACAGACAGACCTTTGTTTTCTGCAGCATTTTCACAGCCTGTGAAACTAATTTCTGAGGCAGTCTTGAAACTCAGATATCCTTGTGAGCAGTAATTTATTTTTTTTTTGTAAATGAAGGACTCATAATTGGAGTTCAGGCAATTTGGGATGTGGAGGATGTGCACAATCAGATCTCTTGCCTTGTCCTGTGACCTGCAGCACCCCTGGCTCCACCCCTGCACAAACCCACCCCAGAACGTGTGAGACTGTGGCCTTTTTGAAGCGCACATCACTTTTTTCTTAATTCTCTTGTCACAGCCTTTAGGGTACCTGGGTTATGTTTTTTTAGCTTCCCTCTGCAGCAAGTTGCTGCATCCACTAACAAAAAGCTGTAGAAATAACACATGAACAACCTTTGAAGAAGTCTGAATTAGATGCCAGCTCCAAGATGGGGATGTTTAATACAAGAGCAGTGCTGCTCAGGGTTTCTAAGTCTCATTTTAACTCAGGGAAGTTGGTTAACAAAGAAGAATTCTGTTTATCTCCCAGTTAATCAGAGGGACTGGTTTCTCTTCATTTTTTCCATTAACCACTCTCTGATTTCTTCATGGCCAACTCACAGGGCAGAGGGTTTTAGTGTTGGTAAACAAAGTAATGAATGAAACAAATGAAAGAAACCCTGGGCTGCTGAGCTGGGTTATTCCAGCATCCCCTCGGATAAAGCTCCTGATTCATTAACAGAGCCTTTGTTGGCTTGCTGGACCTTTTAAATTCAGTGCAGAGTGCTCATCTCCGTTCATTTGGAAGGAATCGTGTTTGATTTAGTTATTTCACACGGTAATGTATGTCACTTGATAATTTTCCTCAGCTCTCACAGATTACATATTGCTTTGCATTTCCATTTGATTTGCTGGCACACATCAGCATTCAGGAGCCAGTGGATTAAATATAAATGGAGTGTGCCTGCTTGCCAGCCCAGTTCCAGGGAATTAATGGCAAAATGTGAATCACACCACCCTGGGAAGGGTACAAAACGTGTGCAAGGCTGAGAAATGTGCTCTGCATGTGGTGTTCTCACAGCTTTCCCTGCAGGCCACCAAGCTTTTCAGGTACGCTGGGACAAATATTCAGCCAAATTTTCCCGGGCTCATGAGCAGATTTGTGTGCCTGCAGTGCAGTCCAGAGGCAGCTGTGCATAATTCCACCAGCCCTGAGTGAAATGCGAGCGTGCAGTGGTACAACAGTGTCAGCACGAGCTCCATCTCTGACAGAAAACCCATCTGGGTGCCAAAAAAAAATCTCTGGCTAAACAGCCTAGAGGGAAACCAGGGCCTTCTGCCTGCTCTGCTCTCAGGAGATGCTTTAGTTTAAAACTGGCTGCTGTCTGCAGGTACCGTCCCAGGGGAAGCAGTCAGAGTACATTAAACTCGTGCTTAGGTGTTTTTAGCCCACAGGAAGGGATTCAGCAGGAATTAATTGGCTTTGGTGAGCTGCAGCCATGGAGGATCAAAGCTTGTTGATGGTAAAGTATTAATGCAGCACTTGTAGCTTCAGTTGTTCCCCGTTAGTGCAGCAGCAGTGTGGGTTTATAAGGAGCTAATCCCTTGTAGGAAATAAATGTGATGCCTTATTGCCAGCATTTGAAATGGTAGGGGATGGATGGATATTTGCTGGAGCAGGGAAGCAGGTGCACTACATGGTATTTAGAGTATTTTCCCTCTGGAAAAAAAAAAAAAAAAGAAAAGAAAAAGAAGAAAAAAAGAGTTGTACTGAATATTGGTGAGTAGAAAAAAGAAAGGGAAAAAGAAAAGGACATTCTCCAAGCAGGACCACTGGCATCCTATGTGTGGTTGCTGAGAGCAAATCCAGTTTTTCCCATATTCCCATGGACTTCAGGGCAGTCTCCATGGATGGGGTCACTGAGCTGCACCCGCCCTTTAATGCCAGGGAAAATCCACATTCCCATCCTGCTGGGTTCAGCAGTGCCAGGGACTGTGCTCAGCCTGCAGAGCACTTCAGTTCCAGCATCTACTTCCTGCTCTTCCAGCACTGTGGTTTTTCCTTCCCCAGAGCACTGTGTTTTGGGTTTCTTCCCCCAAAAAATTGTTCCTGGGCTTATTCTGAGTTATCACTCAGACCCCTCAGTTTAGGGACAGCTGGCAGGGCAGTGACTCTCTTTGGGGTTTTCACCTTCACACCCCTCTTCTCCTTTTTATTGTTAATCCCTTCAGTGCTGGCTGGTTGGGTACCACCTCTGCTTCACAGTTCATTCTCTTTCCTTCTATTTTTCTATTTGTTTTCTGAATTAAGATGAGGCAGTGCTGGCATTCCTGGCTGAAATTTGGGATCCTTGGGTGTTTATGGCACATAAGTTCCAAATTCCAAACCCTGCAAGTGATGGGCTCCAGCCCCTGTAGAAGCATCACTGGAAGTTGTTAAGGGCTGCTTTTTTACAGCTTTGGAAGGACTTCATCAGGCACACAGCACACTAATGTTAGCCCTAAAAAGGTGCTCTCAATGCACAGGGAGGAGAAACTTCAGCTTCACCCTTTGTTTCAGTGAAATTCAAAGTTTTTGGTAAAAAAAGTCTGTTTTTCTGATGGGCTTTTGCCTCAACTGCAGACCTGCTTCAGTTAATCCATTTTACTCACACTGGCTTTTGCCATCTGAAATGCTGGTAGAAGAAAAGAAGATGATCAACAGCAAATCTCTCCTGCTACAATCGAGTCCTGTTCACTTTGCCTGGCAGAAAGGTACCATTTTTAAATAGTTCAGCAATTCAGAACATTTTTGCACTAAAAGGATGGGGTAAAGGGGAAATGAATGGCTCAGACCAGGTCCCCAGACACGAAAACCAATGAAAAAACTCCAGGTATTATGTAAAGATGGAGATTCAGTCCACCAGTGAGCAAGAAATCCATCCCACAAATGTTTTGTTGGTCTTGTGCCACTCTTTGGGACTGCAGGTCTGTGCAGCATCAAACCAGCTAGAGGAGGATATTTACCTCCAGCTTGCTATTTCCATCCTGCTTCCCAGAATGCTCACAATTAACAGGTTTTTTTTCCTGCTCTTTCTTTGACGAGGTGATTTTCAGGCAGGGTCAAACCAGAGGAATATGGATATAAATGGGCTCTTTAATTGCAAACAACTCCACAGCTTTTGCGTGGAGCACCTTGGAGCGTTGGGCTGCATTATTTGGAAAGATGAGACAAATGGCTGAGCACTTAAAGTGTCACTGCCAAAGCCACCAGTGACAGGGGAAGTGACTTAGAGCATGAACTGCCTGCGGGGAGCACCAGCAACGCTGCCCTGTGCCCCAGGCTGCAGCTGCCCCTCTGCCCCCAGGGCCCTGGGCAGACAGAATCTTTCATCTGAGAAATTACTGTCCCCTGCCTGACGAGCTCTGAACTCCAGAGATATCACAAACCACTCTCAGCTTCATGGAAAATGTTCTCATGCCCTGCCCAGGCTGTCTCCTGCCACCTCGTTGGCAGATCAGAAGGAGTCCAGGGCTTTCAAAGCTCAATTGGCTCTCCAGCACCAGGGTGATGCCCCGAGAGCACAGCCAGAGGGTGCAGAGGTTTCCCATCCCCTGAAAGCTCCGGGTAGGTGAGTCCTCTTCAAAGAGACCCGAACAGCTGAGGAGGGCAGGGAACAGCCCCTCGGGGAGTGTCTGTGCTGCAGAGCAGAGGGTCAGTGTCCCCATCCAAAGGGCACATCACCTCCTTCTGACCCTATGCTGACACACAGGAGTTCCAGGAAAATCCATGGCTTTTTTTTTTTTTTTCTTTTTTTTCAAATAGATTGCCTAGAAAGCAGTTTTTTGGAAGATCTCAAGGATAAATGCAAATGCTGGGGTTGTGTGTTGAACCAGAACACAGAATCCACCTTTTCCTTTTCCTTTTCCTTNTATTACTACCTTAGCTTGGATTCTTGTACTCATCCTTTGTCCCTTTTTGCTGCCCTTTCTTGCATTTTTCAAGGGTACATTCTATTTCATTCTCATCCCTCTTAATTTCAGGTTACTGAAATGAAAAGATGTTCCAGTCTTCAACAGAGGTCTTGCAAATTAACTGAGTATATTCACTTTCAAACGTTTTCTAGGAATACCCACCTAGTGTTTGCCATCCTGTGCACTTGGTTGTGGTTCTAAGATGTCAAAATATGGCTTTTTCTGAGGGGCTCAAAAATGTCCTGGACTTGAAACTTGGTTCAGGCATTACCTCCTACCAGGAATAATTAGGGGAAAAAAGGTGAAATAAACACAAGGTTACCCAGGGCCAACATTTTAACCAAATAAGTTGTTCTTGCTGCTTTTTTAACAATTGCCCTTCTGCTTATTTGTCACAGCATCACATCAATCCCTGAGGATTCTGCCAAGAATCCAGGCTCTTATTTAAGTTTAATACATGTTATCATTTGAGGTCGGCTGAGAGTGATTCTTACATAATTTTAAGCCAAACAACTTTTATTTCGACTTTTTAATCGTTATTTAGAGAAGCCCCAGGCCTTGTAGCACATCCTTGTGAAAACGTGGCAGCCACCAAAGCAGTGACTGAAATGACTGCACTTTGCATAATGGCAGCAGTCAAATCTCAATTAAAAAAAAAGCTCAATAACACCAAACATTCATGGCTGGACTTTCTCAGGCATCCCAAGCAGCTGTAATATTATTGGTTTCTTCTGTTCACAGCAAATTAGATATGCAATAAGCAGGGGTGAGAGACAGATTTAGAGAATATAGAAAAGGCCTGGGAAAGATTATTCACAGCAGCAATTAGGAGTGGCTGAAACTCGGGGCATTTTTGTTTAAACTGAATATTTTGGGGTTTTTTTTTTTTTCCTAGAAGTTAATTCGGGCCAAGCACTTTATTTTGGGTTGCTGGGATGGCTGTGTTGGTGGGGGCAGTGCCTGCCCCAGCTCTCTGCTCACAGCCAGAGCAATCTTCCTGGTATTGCAGGCAGTGGGAATCTCTGCTGTGTGAAGGGTTTGTGGCTGGCAGCTTTGAGGAGCAGTGGAGCAGGGAGTGGTTCAGCACGGCAGGACCTGATTTGCACCTTGGCTCCAGCTGGCCTTGGACCATCCAATCGTTCCCTGCCTGTTCCCTGCCCTTAATTTGGCAAAAAACCCCTTGGTTCCATCAGGCTCCATTTTGTTGATGTTTTGGGTTTTCTAACTCAACTCCAGATGGTTAAATTTGGGCTGTTGGGCTGCTGAGAGGGACATTTGGTCTGCAGAATTGTTGATGAGTGGATGGTGATGGCAACCTCTGTGAACACCCCTGCTTCAGTTGCACAACTGTGGCTGCTTTGAAAGTTTTCTTAATTAAATCTCCAAAAACTCCTGAAGTGCCTTCATGGGGTGTTCTTTTACCATAAAACAAAAACCTGAGCCCCTTGTCAGCAAGTTAGGCTCAAATCCGGGACAGAATATAATCTTTTCTGTTTCTCAGTCCTGCATTTTATTTATTAAATCTCCTCCTGAAATGTAACAGAGATTGAGGGCTGGGCTCTCACTTGACATAAAACCCAGCCATTCTCAGAGGCAATTAGGGAGGCTGAAGTCAGAGTGATTTGCAGGATCAGGCTCTGACTCTTTTCTTAAAATCCTCTGTTGCATTTTATATGGACTGGCTGGCTAAACTCAGCGCTGGTTAATTCAAAAATGGGGACTTGTGACCCTGAGCTTTCTTTTTTTTTGCCTCCTTTTGTTTTGAAGCCAATTGAAGGAAGGGGTAAGTGTATAATGGTGTGATAAATCACTCAATTTGCATTCGGCAGAACAAAATTAGCATTGCCATTACTTCATAATAGGGCATGGCTATGACTATGCAATTGATTTCAGAGTCAGGCTGATCCATTACAATTTTGTTAATATTGAATTTTAAATAGGATGATGAATTGCTAATCAATGCAGTTAAAGAAACAACTTAGGGGGAAGAAACCCGACTGTTTACCTTATAAATTGTGTGTCATTTACTGTGTCGTTTCCCTGGGCACCCATGTTGGGAGGTCCATATTTGTAACGTTCCAGCTACACCCTGGTCATTTGTGCAATTCAGGGAACAGCCTTTGTTGGACTGAGTGAGAAATTTTTCACTCATTTATATTCACTATAAACTTCCACCATTTTTGGTGCTCTAAGGGCTCGCTCTGAAAAGATGGCTCAGCCCTGTTGTGTTGTTTCATAACCTAAGGGAACTATTCTAAAAACAAATGGAAGGAAACTTTGTTTAATTCTTTCTTTGTGCACAATACCCCCTTTTTTTTTTTTTCTCTCAGCTGTGTGTAGTTCTTACTCTAACCTACACATAGAGTTTTGGGTTAAAAATTTTTGCAAATATCTGAAAATCACCCAAATTTTAGCAGTTGTGCTGAACTGTGAGGGAATTAATTTTATCCCATGACAATTTCTTTCTGCTGAACATATCTTTTGGCTGTGGGGATTTTTTTTTTTCTGTTGAACTGAGACAGACACAAAGACAGGCAGATACATTGCTGTACATTCCCCTTCTCCTGGTGTCTAACAAAGAGCCATCCAGCCCCATTAATGAGAACTCAGAGCAGTAGATCAACTGGCCTTTAAACCTCAAAAGATGACCAGGCAACACTTTTAAAGGGATAAATTATTTTTTTCTGTCAGGAAGGTGTGGACCAGTGCTTGAGGAGCAGTGGATGAAATAACTCATCCTTGGCACACAGAACGTCAGGATCAATAGATACAACATCTTCTGCCACTGGAAACTGTAAACAGAGAAATAAATACTCCTTCTGCAGTTTGAATTTATTCATTTGTCATTGTTTCTGCTTTTCCTCCACCACCTGTAGAAGTGCAAAACCTCCGTGTAACCAATTAAATCAGGGCTGTGCTAACAAATCTCTCCCTTTGGGTTGCTCTCCAGTAGAGCTTCTTCATTAAAAAAAGCACTAAATTCACAGGAAAGCCAAGCATAAATTTCAGCAAGATGAAAGCATGGGAATATCAGGAGAGATATTTCTTTAAGTTTTTATTTAGAGCTACAGAAATTCTGCTGTCCCAGCCTGTCCAAGTCATGCCCGGTGCTATGCGTGTCACGTTCTGCGCTTCTCACTGCAGAACATCCCAACTTTCAGCATCATGGGGATTAGACACCTAAAAGAGTTCTTCAGCAGCAGATTCAGGAATTCAGCCTGGGATTTTGGGTCATCCAAAATCTGCAAAGACTTCCCAATGAAACTTTTTGATGTAGCTTTTGTCACGCCAGGTAAGGGACAGGTGGGGTTTTGCTGTTTTCTCATGAAGTTCAGTCTGTGCCCTCTGCTCAGGTTTTGATCAGCAAGTGTTTTTGTGCTAGGCAGGGACAGGACAGGGGGAAATGGCTTTAAAGTGAAAGTGAGGCACAGGAACAGAAAACACCTGGATGTCCCATCCCTGGAAGTGCCTAAGGCTTGGTTGGACAAGGCTTGGAGCAACTTGGGATGGTGGAAGGTGGCCCTGCCTGTAACAGGGGATTTGGGACTATGTGGCCTTTGAAGCCCCTTCCAACCCAAGCCATTCTATGATTCTATAATTCTGTACTTGACAAGGAAAGGATGGACACATTTGGACTTGCTGTTCCCAGAAGCTGGTGGTTTTGCCTTTTTCCAACTCTTTTTTCCAGCAATTGCAATCTGCATGGCGAGGTCTCACAGCTCTCTAACATCCTGCCACGATGAGGAGGAATTGGCTGAAGATACACTCAAAAAAGTGAGTTTGAAGTTCGTTTTTGCTGTGCAACATGGAGTGGGAGATCTGCTGAGGAAAGGGAATTTATGAACCTCTCTCCTCCAGGTGCAGACCTACAGGATGAGCCTGGTTTTAGTGGTATTTAGAGTCTTGCATTGTTGGTGCTGCACCTGAAGGGAAAAAGGATACAGAAATGGAGGTATGGGGGGGATAATGATTTCCAACCTTCTTCTGAGAAAGGTATTTAGGAATGTTTCCTTGCAAAGTGTATATAGATTGTGTATATAGAAAATGGACCATTCACTTTTCTTAAATATATCCTCTGAAAAACAGGTGCCTATGTGAAGGGAGCAGAGGCTTATGGATAGGGACACTTTTTATTCCAGTTTGAGGAAGTAATTCTTTCATTTGCTAAGCATTTTTTGCTGTAGTAAAGATGTCCAGCACTACTGAACTGCAGTGAATTACACCTGGAATTTTACAAACTGTTGTCAAACGAGAAGCTGAGTACATGTTGTAGCACTCAATATTTTCCCCATTGATTGTAGCACTATTTCAGATGAGTCCCCAAGGAAACAGAGCAACATCCTTTTGTTCAGAAAGTCATCAAAAGCAGGCAGCTTATGATCTTTATCAGCAAAACTATTTGCATTACTTTTGCTCCAGCCTGGGAGAGAGGAAAGGGGGGACAGAGAATGAAACAGAAGAGTGGAACTGTTTGGCAGAGGCTCCAAAGCACAGCCTGAAGTGTATTTATGGTTATAATTTTGCACAGATCACTTGGTGCTCTAACACCGTGCTACCGATCACAACATAAATCACACTTTAATTTTAACCTTTGCAATTCATCAATAGTTTCAATATCAAATATAATTCTGCACTGACACTATTGGTTTACAGGTAAGTGGAATAAGAATGGAGGAGACTTAGTAATGGATTAGCTGGCCTGTCAGCAGAGGCAGAAAGATTCATGTTGTCTTCTCCATGTTTCTATCACATGCACAAAGCCATAAATAATGGTAACAGCTAATCAGACACAAGAAAGATATATGCTGTCATTGAAAATCAGTTATTTCTACCATCTGAGCTCTAAAATTTTAACCACTGGAAAGCAATCCATTTAATAAAACATCATTTTGCTGCTTGTTTTGCAAGCCATATATATTTAAAAGAATTTTTCTTGTAAAGATTTAAAAGAATTATTTCCTGTGGTTGTGGTATAGTGGTTCTGTTTATGAATAAGTGCTTAGAAAACTCCAGGAAACTAGCAGTGTTTCTAGGAAAAAATGTTGGCCAAACAATTATTTTGTTTTTCATTGAACATGTTAAGACTGAGATTTTCCTTATTTTTTGCTAAATGTAAATATCTGAGATTTGTTTTCTGTGAGGTTTCTTTGTCTAAACTCTGATACTGGAATTTGGAAAAATGTCTGACCTTGAAGAGTTCCAAGCTTGCAGCATCTCCCTGAATACTTTGCTCCACTCTTAACTCAGGAGTTAAACGGGGTGAACAGGGACTAAATCTGCTTTGTGGTGGTGATGGTGGTGATAGGACACGGCCCTGAAGAGGCTGATGAAACTCTGCTTTTGTAGATATTAAAAATGTGACCACAGGTAACTGATTTAACCCCAGAGTCAGCCCTGCTCCAAGGGACAGAGTGGATCAGATGACCTGCAGAGGTCTCTTCCTGTCTAAATTATTCTGTGGGGTGAGCTGTGGTGAAAAGTTTCATATTATCTCCTACTTTTCCCTTTCTATTTATCCTAAACCTGTGGTGTTTTTTAACCACATCCAAAGGAAGCACAAATGTCCTTGAAGGCTGTACTTGGGAGGAAAAGTCCTGAATACTCAGAGTTTAATTCTCCCTTGTCCTTACTCATTCTGCTGAATGCATTATTTCCATCATGCTAAATTTCCATGTAGAACTCTTCATTCAGTGCTCATCATAACCTCCCTGGTGCTGCATTTTACCCTCAGAATATCGACACGTGAGTTCAGTAGGTTTATGGTTTGTGGTGTGGCATCAGCCTCCTTCCCTCTCCTCCCCTCTCCTTCCTCTTCCCAGGGCTTCCTGGGGATCAGGCTGGAGCCCTTCAGCAGCACAGACACCCAGCCCTCCAAGAGTTTGAGGCATTTAGGAGAAATCTGCTGGTGCTAATGTGGGATCCCCATCTGCGCTGCTGAGATCGCAGAGCTGGAGCCCTGGGAGGTGCAGAGTGAGTCAGATCTTCCCTCTGCTCACAGGTGTGATGCTCCAGATGCTTCTGGTTCATGTGGGGGCACCTCCAGGGAACTGCTGGTGGGTTCTTCTGAGGGAGAAGTTGATGTCTTGGGTTGGGGGGGTGGTTTGTGTTATATTTCAGTATAGATTTAATTGGTGGACTGCTGTAAAAAATGTTACCTTTTAGGAAAACCAGTCTTCTGAAGGTGTTTAGGTGTGTATGGAGTACACAAATTATAAGAATGATACACAATTTTAACTCTAAGGGTGTCTATTGGCTGAAGAAAGCAAAAGGAATCCTTTATGAATTTCCTTCACTTGTAGGACAACATCACATGAAATTTATCATACATTGTGTATTTTCATTTCATCAAAGTATTGCTCCTCCCTCCCTTCCTTTATTCCTTTCTTCTTCCCTTCCTCCTTCCTCCCTTCCTCCCTTCCCTCATTCTCCCTCCTAGACAAAATAAAGTAAAACGAATCCAGTCCTATATGTCCATAAATACTTTTTAGAAAATCAAGTTAATTAAAATCAGAGTCTCCTATATGAGGATTACACATAAAATTTGGGACTCTGAGTCCAGGGTACTGAAAAAGATGCGGTGTCAACATGGCCTTTGCATTTTCCAATGGTTTGTGTCATGTCATGGAATTAATCCAGATTTTTTCTGTTTTTTTCCTGCTGAAAAGCTTACTCTGAGGAGTTCTGTGTGACCTCTCTGGTCTAAAGCGAGTCAGAATTCTGAAGGCAAAGTGCTGCAGTGTCACTGCCTGTGATTATAACTTCAGGACAGCAATGTGGAGCAAAGAGAAGTCTTAATTCAGGTGTAATTTCAGATGAAACGCTCTGCTATCAAATATTCCATCCTCATTCAGGGCTTTGAGTGCAAAAATGTAAAATGTGCAGCAGTGATGGGGAGCAGGCTTTACAACCACGGGTTTTTTTCACACACAGAATGCACCCTGCAGACCCTGCAGGTCCCTGGAGGGGAGGGGGAGTCCCAGGTGAACACCAGAGCCCCTGTGAGGGTGAAATGGTGACGGGACTGAGAGAGCTTGGCCATGTAGAGCCTGATGCCCCCCTGTCTTTACAGCAGGCAAATGTGACTGAAATGGACTTTCAGAAAGGGTCTTAGGTGTGATTTTTAACCTTCAGTGCTCTCTGGACAAATCACTGCTTATGACAGGCTTCATTACTGCTGGAAGCCTGGCCAGGAGCAGAAGGAGGGAGAGGAGAAGTGCTTTTTATCATTTCTTTGGAGAAACACTGCGCCCTCACCACGCACGGCAGTAATTGTACATCACTTTTCTCTGACACGTTATGGAACAAAGAAAAGGCATTAGAGAGCCAGGTAAAGGGACTAATCTTGTTGAAACATTCCATTCAAGCTAACAGCTTATGTTAGAGCAATCCCATGCTTTATGCTCAGGGAAGCAGTGCAGTCCGTGACTGGTGTGCAAGAGTTGGACCGTGGAAATTCGAGTGCAGAACCTCCCATAACCCTTTGTGTTGTGATTCCCACTGAAGGTAATCAAGGGTAACCTCATCCATATTCCCCAGTTAGGTACCACAGTGCTCAGTGTGATAGATCTCGGGTAGGGCTTACTGGTAAAACACAAATAAAATTGCATTTCAGGACCTGAATTTCAATGTGAAGTATTCTCCCAGCTAAAAAGAGATCAAAATGATCCCCAGAACACATTCTGAATATTCATGGGCTGGTGGAGGTACTGCAGCATGAACAGTCTGCAGAGCTGGGACAGCTGTCAGTTGTATTGTAAGGTGGTTTGTTGTTCAAAAAACCTTCACTGAAGGGAGGAAAAATGCTGATTGTTCTGGAATGGCTCCAGTGCCAACCACTTCATATTGTTCAGCAGCGAGATTACCAACTCCTACAGCTCTCTCTTCTGAAAAAGTCACTGAATTCATCTCTGCTTCAAAAGATCAGGCCATAAATACCAGTGCCTTAGATAAAGTCAATGCATCATTTCCCTGTCAGGTCCCACAGGCTGGAAGGGTTTGGTTGGAAATGGTTTCGATGGCAATTTCAGCCCCTCAGCTCCAAGGCAGAAGTGTAGATCTTGTCAAGGCGTTGAAAAGAAGGAGCAAGGAGCTGCTGAATGTATGGGACAAGGATGGTTTATATGTTCTATTATTTCTCCTTGACTCGCAGTTGTCGTTTTTTAATTGCTTCTCTTTGTTCTTTGAGCCACCACTGTTATCTGGAGCTGTATTACTTTTGCTTTATCTTGAGATCAGTCCTCAAGAACACCTCAAGAATCCCTTTTTCCTTTCCACGAGCCACCCTGGTCCCCTTGCCTGGTCCTGTCAGGGTGTGTGTCCCTCCATGGGCCCTATGCTACAAAAGTGTCGCTGCCCCTGAGCAATGACAGCAGATATTGACCCTAATAAGGAAAATCCTGATAGCTCTTGGCATTCTTTAGCTCATTTCTGTTACTGATAGTTATGGGAAGAGCCGAGTGTTAAATTCAAATGGAAGAGGATGTTGCCATGTTCCCCAGCACCTTATCAGCAATCACTGCCCAGGCTTGTAAAACATTAAATCACTCGTGAAAGGTGGGAGATTAATAAGAGGTGTTTTAATCTTCTCTTCACTCACTGCAGCACAAACAACATGATGGGCAAAGGTGAAGGAAGGGAGGAAACCGAAGCTGTTTTCCCCACAAGCTGCTTGCTAAATCCATCACACCCTGAAAAGAAACTTCAGCAGTGTCACTGCTGGTTCAGAAGGTCCCTGACAGATTCAAATCATCCACATGTGCAGGCTCCTCCCAGAATCCAGCTTCCAAATCTGTGCCATCACTTTCAATGGGTTCCCTCTGCCCAGCAGCCCAAAGCTCCATCCCTGCAGTGTCCAGGGGGCTCCAGAGCAGGACACACTGTGTGCTGGGGCGAGCTAAGAGCTCACACCCCAGGATTAGCACAAAATTTCACCTCCTGCTCCACAGGAAATGTGTGTTTGGGCCTTGAGTCAGCACACCCAAAGCTCTGCTCTCCCTGCAGATCAACACAGAGCTCTGCAAATCGACACATTAATAGCCCTGCTCAGGCTATGGGAGAGTGGGGTTTAATTATTCCAAGCTGCCAGTTTCTAATATTCTATATATAAGGCTTCTGGCTGTTCAAAAATCTGTTTGGGACAATCCAGCCAGTCATCCTAGTGTTTGGTATTGTGAATTTTTTTTATTTGCCTTAGTGAAGGAGAGCTTTGCTGCAGACTTGTTTGGAGGTGAAGGGAATATTAATACAGGTCAATATTCATGCCAGAGCTGGTAAATCGATGCTAAGCACTGCCTGAAGCTGAGCTGAAGCCCTCTGGCCCATGGGTTTGCTGGAGGCTTCACAAAAACTGCCAATTTTGCCCTATTTCAGTCTCACAGTTGCAGTGGTACCGTGTGTGTCCCAGGACCACACAGAGCTCTGCAGGAGCTGCCAGCAGAGCAGGGAGCCTTTCCCAGGCCTTTAAAAGAAGTAAAACTTCTTTGTGTGCTTCTCTCCATCTCCCATCCTCAGTTTTCTGTCTTCCCAGGGCTTCCCAGAGCAGACAATCACTGCCATTAAGACGAAGCACTCGCTTTCCTGAGGTGTAATGCTTGTACAGAGAGAAGAAAGGGAGGAAAGAAAAAGAATGGAATATTCCTCTGCAAAGGGCACCTGTCTTTTACAGAGGATTAAGTGTTGCCAGATGAACTTAACAACATTATTCATCAGTCTGTGGAGACATCTTTCTTTGGTTTTTTTATTCCTTTGTAGGAAAAACCTTTAGAAGAAAACACTCCAGGCAGAGGAAGGGATGTAAACCTCTGCA
This sequence comes from Rhipidura dahli, assembly GCA_013399225.1. Taxonomy (NCBI): domain Eukaryota; kingdom Metazoa; phylum Chordata; class Aves; order Passeriformes; family Rhipiduridae; genus Rhipidura; species Rhipidura dahli. Next base: position 16,094 of record VXAC01004330.1, read on the forward strand.
GAAGCAGATGGGGGGGTGACTTCTCTCCTTGATAAGCCATCCCTACTCTCTCCAGTAGAAATTCCTCAGGGAAAATATACTTTGTCTTTAAATTTAACCCAAGATATAGGTTTGGAATCTGTGTAGGGTTTTTTTGGTTTTTTGTTTTTNAAGTTGATTATATCTTAGAGGGGCTCAACCCACCGTTGGAATAATGTTCATATTTAATTATCTGCTTGGCTCCTGTGATCCTCGATTGAAAAGCAGCACCTTTATTGCAGGTGATGTCCACACATGGCAGCGTTTTCCATGGAAAAGGCTCAGGGAAGTGGCTGTGCTGATAATTTATTCTGCGCAGTTTTCCACTCAGCTATTGGGAATTGTGGAGAAGTGCACATCAGTACATCAAAGCATCCTGCAAACCCTGTAAAGCAGGGAACTGAGGCTTTATTCCTGCTTGTTTTGGGCTGCCAGAGGAGCTGAGTGATTCAGCCAGACTCCCCTGACAAAGAGTGCCCTTCCTGCACCGTCACCGGGCTCCTCACCTGGGAGGTTCTGCAGCAGGGACAGAAGGTGCCTTCACCAGGGTGGGGTTTTGCACTTCCTTTGTGCTGCAGGAAGGAAAACTCCCACTGCTGCCAGGGGATGAGGGTGGATGGAGGCAGGAGGCCATGGTGAAGCCCACCCTTGGTGGAGACAGATGGAGGATTTGCTGCCTTCAACCCCATGCGGAGAGAGTTGAAATACCTGAATAAACACCATGGAAAGACAGAAGCTTTCCTAAAGCACTAAAAAGTGCTGAAGTTTTCTTTAGAAATGGGGAGAAAAGCCCTCATTTTGAAACAAAACCAAGTAGAAAGGGAGTCAAAGACTCGGGGAGTTCCAGAGAGTCAAAGACATTTCCACAAGAGATGCCTCTTCCGCTGTCTTATTTTCTGCATCTCTAAACTAGAAATTATGTCACTGGAAGAAAGACAGTGCCACTTAATTAAGAAGAAAATAAGAGAATAAATCCTTTCTGCCAGGGCAATAAGTAAAAAATGTGTAAAGTATATTGCAAACATTGAGTGAGGTTGTGGAGGAACATTTGTGCACAGCCAAGTGTTCATTTCTGCTGGATCTGTTATTGAAATGTCCCAGGGACTCAGTTAAAAAAATCAAATTTTGTTGGTTTTTTACTTCCATATAATTTATAAATTTTTACCAAAATCCACATGGACCCTTAATTCATTGCTTGTTGTTTTCCTGGACTGTATTGGAAAGAGAGTTAATAACTAAACAGAAAGGGTCTTGTTGAGATTATCATTGAGAGGATTAATATGAAAATGAGGGTAATAAAGTGAGTACCTTTCCTCTCTGCTTATCAGTATTAGAAGCTCTTTCAGAGTGGTTCCTAAGAGTCTGTTTCAATATAATCCATAGATGGACACTGAGGTTTATTTTCCAGCTGTTTAAGAGGGGAGATAGAATCAGCCACCCACAAATTTCCATATAAACCTATTTTTATATTTTGGTTTTTCATCTTCCTTCACAAGCTGCCAGAGAATGAAAATGGTCTGGGAAATGTCTGTGTTTCTTCTGGCACTGCTGCCACCAGAAATCTTTCAGCAATTCCTACCTCTCATCCTCTTTGCCACTGCCCTTGTTGACCAGAGAGCAAAGACTTCCAAAAAAAAAAGCAAAATCAATAGGAAGTTTATCTGATTCCCACTCAGATTCATTGCTTTCCCATCCTTCCTTCCAATCAGTGAAATTAATGGTTGAGAGCCTGAATTAAAGGAAAACCAAACAAGTTTGTCCTGGAAAAGCTACAAGGCAAATTGCTGGCAAAGGGCAGGAGAAGGGAGGGTGCACAGAGAAATCTGGAGAGTTCAGAACATTGGATTAAATCCAGGGGTTTGTGCCTGAAAGTGGATAAATGCAAGGCATTTCTCTCAAGGGGCAGGGAAAATGAAATAACAAGCAGAAATAAAATACAGGGGAGCAGGACAGGGAGCAGCAATGCAGAAAACCTTCTGGGAGAGACAAATTAAATACAGGTAATAAATTAAATACAGGTAATAAATTAAACACAAGTGAAACGTGAGGCTGTTGGGGGAAAACACCGCAGCTCTTTTGGCGCGCATTCCTCACGCGGAGAGAACGGGGATGATGCCCATTCCCAAAGCCTGGCTGGGACTGGGACCAAGCTGTTGTGGTCACTGGGGGAGAGCCAGCAGGAACAAGGGGTGCTGAGAACCTTGGGGTGGCCAGGCAAGAGGCACCTGCACACTCCCACTGCTAACAGGCTCCTTGGAAAGTCACCGGGGCTTTCCAGCCATCTGCGATGGCCAGAAGGGAATTTAAAGGATGCTGTGATGCCAGGGAGAGTTTGGAGAGGGAAAATTCACTTAGCAGCTGGACAGGACTATGATAAAAGCCTTTTCTGTGGTGCTGTGGCAGTAATTGGCTCTTCAGTGTGAGGGGCTAAGGAACAACGCTCTCCTTGCTGAAGAGGAGTTATGAGCTCAAAAGAGTCACCGCAAGTTCAAGAAGGAGCTGGAGCTCGGTTCAAACAGGTGAGATTTTCTGCACTGCCCCAAATTTTCTCTCCTCCTCCACAATTCACACCAGTTCCCTGCGCCGTTTTCCTACCCAGGGAAGGTCTGGAAGCAACTTTGTGTCAATCAGGAGTCAAGAAACGTTTCATTTTTGGTGTGAATTCTGTCCTGGTTTGGGAGATTTCAAGTCAAGGAAGTGGAAGATAATTTTAGGGCTTTTGATGAGTCCTTGGTGTGCATCAGAGATGATTCAGTCTGTCAGACAGCTCCAAAAACCCTGCACTATTTCTGGCACTTCAGATTATATTCTATTAATATTTTCACCTCAAATACTTCAAAAATATTCCATAAATAGTTAATGGATGTCAGCAACAAATATTAATTGATGCAGAGAACAATTAATATGGGTTAACAAGCAACATACAGTCCCTGGCTTATAAAAAAACATTCTTTAAAAAGTTGACTTATTTGCTGTTGTATTCTGTAATAAATTTGCTAAAAATTGTCTTGCTGTGCTCAGGCACTTAGAAAATGGAATCTCAAATCCTCTAAAATATTTTAATTCAAAATCAAACTGATGCCCGAACTCTTCTTACTTTTTCTGCTTTACCTTTCCATGGTTTTTGAGATCGGCCTCTTTTCTCTTAATTTCTTCTCCCACAGACATCATTCCAAAAATTCCAAGTGCAAGACATGGAAGAAAGATATTTAAAGAAAAAATCTTTCTGTCAGAGAAGGTTTCTAAATCTTCCAGTCACATTGCAAGTCACCTTCTAGGCAAGCTACGATAATTTTGTTAATTAAGACTTGTAATTTTTAAAGACATCCCACTGATAGGATCAGGTAGTGACTCCACTTCGCTCAGATATCTCAATATATTCCTGCTTGCAGGTTTATAATTATGCTGGAAAACGCAATAACATTCTGCTGCATGACAGATTATGCTGTTCTGTGTTAGGAATTCAATATTCCTCAATAGCACTCATTTTTTACAGCCCTTTGGAAGGGAAGAGGGTGATGAAACCAACAATCCCCTGCTTTTTTCAGCCTCCTTAATTCCCAGCGCTTGAGGCAAAATTGTTTTAAAATTACCTTGTAGATGCTTTCTAAAATCCTCTCTCACATTTGTTTTCTGCTCGAATCATACTTTTATTACTGTGAAATAAATAAATACATTCACATTATGCATATAACTCCACAATTTCCTTTGAAGTATTTCTTGAAAGGCTTTGATAGGGGATGTCTAAATGTTTATAGATTTTCACCAGAGCTACTCTGGGATGTCATCATGTTATTGTCTCATCCTGGTGGGTTTGTTTAGGGTTTTTTGGCTTGGTTTGCTTAATAAATATTAATTTATAGGATCACAGAATGGTTTGGGGTTGAAGGGACTTTAGGCCAACTCATTCCATCCCTGTCTTGGGCAGGACACCTTCCACTGGACCAGGTTGCTCCAAGCCTCATTCAATGCTTGGGGATTTATTTTGGGATGTGAGACAACACTTTTTACCAGAGCAGTTACTTAGTTTATTCTTCAGTCCGAAGAGCAGTGATATAATAAATCATTAAAACAGATTTATTGCATCTGTGACTTGGTGCACGTGGGAGAGGGAAGAAAACTCCTAAAAATCCTTGGTGTTCTTCTGGCCAGTGCCTAATTTCATCCACTTGCCCTTGGAGACCCAGGCCATAAATCCTTTGAGTTATTCAGTGTCCAAGGCCAGGCTGGACGGGGCTGGAGCAGCCTGGGATGGTGGAAGGTGTCCCTGCCCATGGCAGAGGTGAAATAGGATGAGCTTTCAGGTCCCTTCCAACTCAAACCATTCCGGGATTCTCTGAATTATTTTCTAGCAGCTGCTCCTGCTCTGGAATTCCACATGTGAAATGGGGGGGCTTTGCCCCCCAGGAACACCACAGAGCTCAGCCCTTGCTGCCATGGCTGCTGAGAGAGCAAGACAAGGACAGGAAAAGCCGCGCAGGGGAGTTTGGATCTGCAAAATCTCCTGCAAGAGTGGAAGGGTTTTGCCTGCACCAAACATCAGATTTCTGCCGCCACTGCCTGGGCAGCTTCAGGCAGCCTTGATTATGTCTCCACTGCACTGTGGTGGCCTTGGCACTGTGTTTTGTCATCATTTCCTCCAGGGATTCTGTGGGGTTTGATAGGAATTACATCAGCTCCGCGCTGTTTCCCTTCGTGTGCCGACTCTTCAGAGATGTTGTGTCGCTGTTGCAACGCGGACGCGTAGAAAAACCACACCAAATCCAGGTCAGTAGAAAAGGCAGCAAGGCCGTTTAATGGCTTTTTTCTCTAGGTTTTTATGTTAGTTTGCAAAAAGGGAGTTAGATGGCATAAAATAATTGGTTCTCTGGCCATCCCCCTCTCAAGGGGGTTGGCCCAACTCTAACACGTCCATTCCCAAGTGTTTTTCTGGTTGAAGCCACAACAATCTGGGGAAAAAAAGTGCAGGTGTGGATATTGATAAAAACTGGTAACTTTGTTTTAGTTAACTTGCATGGGAAAGGCAGAGCTCTCACAAAATGCTAGAGAGCTGAAGAAATTCACTGCTGAAGCCCTTTGAGCATCTACAAGGTTGAGTCAGGATCAGGGGCTGGGCTTGGTCTCACCTCACCATCTCCAGCCACAACCTTCACTGAAAGTCTTCTTAACAGTGGAGCTCCTCTTAGGCACTCAGTTTTAAACCAAAATAAATAACAACCCCTCAAGTGTCCCTTTTGGAAGGAACTCCTCATTAATATTTGTTCTTGCACAGGAGATGTTTGCTTCATAAAGAGACAGCTGACATTTAAAATTCAATCAATTATAATCTTGCTTCAGATTTTGTGCTAACAGAAGCGAGCACAAGCAGTGTGGAATGGTTAAATTATAAAACAATTAGGAATAATAGGTCCTTTAGGCCCTAATATTGTTAAATAAAATTAAGCTTTGAATTAATTGTTTCAGATGCTTTGAACTGACAACTGTTTCAAGTCAGATTTCAACAGGTTTTCAGCTCAAATTTTACACTTTAAGAATACATTTTCTCAGTTATGAAGAACAGTTGGTTTTTATCTGAGTATTTTATCCATGAGATTCACTGGATTCTTTTGTACTTCTCTAAGGAAAAAAATATTTTGACTGAATGAGCAAGAAAAACCCCGTATGGACCTTCATTCGTGAACTGCTCCAGATTATTTTCTGTGACAGAACCATTGAGCAAAGCTGGGATTTCTTTCCCTCTTTCTTCCACAGCCAGGACACACGAAGCAGTGGGGGTGCTTTATTAAATGCTGCATCTTTTAAAAGCAGTTCTTGTACAGTGGAACCATCCTGACTGTTTCCCCAGCCATCTATTGGGAGCAAAGAAATAAGAGAAGGAGATAAGAGCATTAAATTGAATGAGTCCTGTAGTTAAAGGGTTTGTAAACTCCCCTGCTTTACAGGTTGTTATGAGCTCCAGAGTGTTCCCTCCTGGGTCAAGGCAAGACAGCTTTTACTGGAAATCATAAGTTTTTCTTTCCACAAAAAAGCACATTACTTCCACAAAAATGTCCTGATTTCTTTCCCAGATATCAGTAAACTTTCTGATATGTTGATTTCTTTTTTAATTCTCTTTTGAATTACCATTTAAATGCAATCTTTGTTGTTTTCCCCCTCTCCCGGGCAAATCTCTGTTTTTCCAATTTTCTGGAAGAGTTAAGATTTTTCCCCCTTTTTTTTAGTGCTTTATGTTCTGTGTTTCTTTTAGAGCTGATAACTTGAACTGGGGTAGAATAACCAAGCTCAGTCACAATTTGAACTCGGGGCATTTCTGTCACGATTAAGCAAAAGAATAAAAAGACTAAAAAGAATACAAATAAATGAAATTTAAAATTAAATAAATTATTCATTAATAATTTATTATTAATAATAAATGCTATTAAATAACAATAATAAATAAATAATTACAACAACAAAACAACAGCAACAATAATAATGATAATGATAATGATAATAATGATAAAAATGATAATAATGATAATAATGATGATAATAATGATAATGATAATAATAATAATAATAATAATACTGGCAGCCCCTTTGCCTCACACTGTAGGGACGTTTCCATAGCATTGAGTATAATCCCAAGGAAGTCCTGCTGGAGCTCTTGGAATGTGTCATAACAACACTGGGCAAATCTCTATGTCTTGGAAGTGTTTTATAAGCAGCTGCATTATAATTTTAATAGGACTGCCTGTTCCTCTCCCAGTCAATGGGATGTGACCCTCTGAACACCCCTCGCAGTCAGCCCTGACTTTTCCCCCCTTTGGAGCCCTCACATTTTGACATAATGAGGTGCCAGTCTCATCAATTTAAAATCCTGGGCATCAACATGTCTGGGAGATGCTGAAGGCCTTTTAAAGCCTCTCCTTGTGACCCAGGAGGGACAATCCTGTGCTTCTGCATCTCCAGAATTCCTGGGGACACTCAGAACCCTTTTGGAGGGCAGTTCTGAGTGCTGCCATTGATAACATCGATAAGGTGTGTGCTCTCCTTGGGTTCTGCCACAGCAGAATTCCTGAGGAATTTTCCTCAAGGAAAATTGCATAACGAGGGAAGGGGTGGGGGAGAGAAGAAAGTTGGCACAGTTACACCAAGGGGGAGCAATCAGCTCATCAGGGCAAGAAGCAGGGATGGGGTTTAAGCCAGACTGCAGTCCAGGGAGAGCTGCAGTGCACTGGGAGGTTGTGTCTCGTCTCAGTAAAGTCATCCCTCTTTTTTTTTTTTAATGTTCTTTTGCAGCCCTGGCCGAGGAGGATGGGCAGCTGGAAAAGCTGCCCCTGGTTGCTGAGGCTCCCTCCTCTCTCCCCATTCGTGTGTAACTCATGGAGAAATCTCTGGGAGCAGCACTGTGATTGAGCTGGAGGGGTTGAAGTCAAAGGATTCTTTTACATGGGAAAGAGGTGTTAAAAAAAATGTAAAATGGCCACAGGGTTACTATTCTCCAGCTTTTTCCTCCTGTTACAACTCGACTGGCAGAGGTTTCTTGCCTGTTTTTCCCAGATCTGAGGCTCCTGTTAACAAATACAAATTTACATATGCCTCTGAATAGGTCTGGAGCATTTCCTCTTCGACTCTCACTAAGAGACTCTCACCCTTTTTAGGATGAGGGAAAGGTTTGTCTTCCCTGTAATAAATCATATGCAGGCTCCAGGCAGACACTAAAATATGTGCAAGGCATTGGACATGTCTTGTCCAATTTGTGTTAAAATTTAGAGACAAAAGCTACCTGAGCAGAGCCTGCACTGGGCCAGGCTTTAGATGGACTTTTTAAAGCCTTGCTGGAAGCAGGATTTAACAGAGCACAGATTTCACATAAAGTATTGATCTCACATCTTTGTAACTTGGAGTTTTACTATCTTTAATCAACCTAAAGCCCATGTAGTTATTTTTCTTCTCTGACTTGACAAGCAGGCTAACATTAAGGTAGAAGTGTTATTAATACTGCGAGATGAGCTGAATGTACTGCAAGCCATTGGAGGGAGAGGTGGCCAGAAAAATGAAAAGGTGATATTATGGGAACTGCAAGTGCAGTTTATTGTGATGGCTGCTGCAAGGAAAATCCAGGGAGCAGCTGAGATTGGTCATAGTGTGTATTATCCAGAAACAAATCTCAGGCACTCAGCTGTTGCCACTTGCACGAAATAGGTGATAAAGTGAAATATGAAGAGCCACAGAGCCATCAACCTCCTGTCCAAAGCCCAGAATGTGCCTTTCACCAAAGCAAATGGCCAAATATATTAATGGGGTTTAGTCGACCAAAGGAAGCAGTGGACTTTCAGTCAGGTTCTCCAGTCACTTTTATGTGAGGAGTGAAATAGTGTTTTCAAAAGTTCAAAAGAGACACATCTTGGCAATCCCTGGAAATGGCTTCTCTGCTAAGCTGGGCTGTGATTTATATGAATTAGTATCAGTCTGGCTTGGCTGTGAAATTAAATACTTCTAGTCCCAAGATGTTCAGGTAACTTTTATTCTTAATTTTCTTTTGAGAGGTGTAGTGAGTACATTTAAAAGTGGAGCAGTCATTCGAATTTTTCACAGAAAATACAACTATAGATTTTTCTCTCCTTTAGTCCTTGGTGGTTTTTTTTTTTTTTTCCCTTTTCGTGTAATAAAAGCTGACTTCTTCCTCTCTCCATCAAACCTGCTGTATATCTGCCTTCCTGAGGAACGGGGCCAGTCCTGCTTCTCCACTTGTGAGTATTCCAAGATTCTTGTAGAAGGAAAAACTTTAACTGATGCATATTTAATAACAAGTTCTAGTCAGTTTATCTTGTCTGGGTGTGTGTGGGTTTGGCGCTTTTTTGTTGCACTATTTTTGGGTGGTTTTTTTTATTGTGGTTGGTTTGAAGGGGAGGTTTAGGAGGGAATTCAGTGAAGAAACAATTGACACTATTGAGAACTAAGGGGTGAAACTATAAGGGTGAAATGCTGCATTTTGTAACAGTCTGGTCATGTACAAACCCATCACTGCAGATTTCCCAGAGCAAGGAAATAGAACTGAAATTGTGTCTCTGCACCATATTGCAGAAACTCAGTGCTGTGGTGCAGGGTTTTGCTCAACAGCAGGGTTTGATTTAGGAGCTGGAATGTTTTAAAAGTGAGAAAGATGAATTTTGTGTTGGTGGGAGGTACATCAGGGGGTTCATCATCGCTGACTCTCATTGGCATAGCCATAACTTTGGTGACTGTGTAAGAAAACAGCAGTAAAACCACGTGGGTTTGGCACTGAGATAATCTGAGACAAAACAATTAGAGAGCAGCAGCCCTCCAATGTTGCACAGAGCTCTTGTTTTAATCTCAGTATTGACAAACAAATGTCACATCAATGTCACATCACTCCGAGGGATGAACTCTGACATTCTGAGACATTCCAGTTTTCCAAACCTAGAGTGGGTGGAAACACCTTCCTAAGCCCTTGAAAAAGTGGATCCTCTTTTGTGGAAGAGCAGCCACCAGGTTCAGGTTGTATCATTAATTTATATTTTATACAGTGGGTACAGTGCAAGGGTTCCCCGTGCAGCTTTTCATGTCGTGTTTTCCAAGCCAGACATCACTGCAGACAGTTTGGGGTTTATTACCTTTTAAATTAAACTTTGTGCATGAATCAGGACAGCTGGGGAAGAATAACCTTTAGCTAAATCTAGCCAAAAGCTACACTTCAATCCTTTTGCTAATTTGGGTGACAAAACGCAGGGCTCAAAGGACGAGGAAGAAGTCAGTGATTTGTCCTCTTGGTCTGAGGCAGGATCAGCTTTCCTGAGATATTTCTGAGGAGTTTTTATTAAATCTCAGTCCCTAAATACTTGCACTGGAATTTCTGAGCTACAGAGGAAAATCTGACTCCTCCAGCACCTCCCTCACAGTGCCACAAAGAGCTGCTGGGATCAGCACTGCAGTGATCTCCTGCCTTCACAAACCTCTTATCAGTTCCAGGGCTGACCTCTTGCAGCTGCACAAGACACCCAGAAATGTAGGTTCCACTGCAATAATCCCAATATAAACTTCAAAATGTATTTTCTTGTATTATCCTTGAGTTGAGAAGGAAAACGGTGTTGAATACCAGATATATCTGGTGATTTTGCACCTGAAGATAGAAAATCTTTCCATCTTCTGACTGCTTACCAAAGACTACCCCAGTTAAAATGATTAAGCAGTTTTGAAATAATAAGTCTGGGGACTTTAAAGCTCATTGGAAAACAATTTTTTTTTTGAGCATAAAGTCTTATCTTTGTTTAAAAATCACTTTCTTTGCTCTCTTTGTCACCCTGCACCAAACAAAACCCTACAGGAGGGTGGGGCTGATGAGTTGCTGTGAACATTCAGTGGCTGGAGATGGAATAAACTCCATCTTCTCTGTCTTGAGATGCAGGTGGGGAAGAAATGATCTCTTTGAAGCCTTCGTGAAAACAGCAGGTTTCAAATAATCTGTAATTACCCAAAATGTCGTGATTTAACACAAGTTTTCACACTTTTCAAAGCAAAGGGTGGATGTCTCCATCCAAGGTGAACAAACAGCTGCAGCCAAGGAAGGCATGGTGCCTGCAGGGTGGCTTTAATTGCAGTATCTGATATGAGAGAGTTTTTCACTGGAAGGATTTAATTTTTTGATAGTTTTTGGCAATATCCTCAGCATTGGGGACACACTTTTTTTTTCTAAAGAAAGGAGAGAGCTTATTGCCAGCAAAACTTAACAAAAATCACTGCTACTAATAACAAAGTGCCCTGTTGTCTCTCCTTTCTGCAAACACTAGAAAAACACACATTTCTTCTGAGAATAATTACCAAAGAAGACTCCATTTTTACTAGAATGACAGTTACAGTTTAGGTTTGTGGGGGGCAGCTTTAATTTTTTTGAAGCTTCCTGCATGTGAGGACTTTTCTGAACCTGTTGCATTATACACAGAAAATCATTGTCTGTGGTCTTCAAATGGCAACAAATGGAAATAATAATGAATTATGTACCTGATGGTTTAAATTAGCAAAGTCTTTAACAGGCCCCTACTGAAGTGCGCTAGAAAGGATTAGAAAAAGAGGGGGGGAAAAGGTTTCAGTGGGGGATCCAGCTGCTTGCAGAGATAGCTAAGAAAATTGAAGTCAAGGTAAATTTGTGGCTCAAATTCAGCTAGGAACTGGTGTTGTGTTAGTCAACAAGTGCTCATAGAATCCTAGAATGGTTTGGGTTGGAAGGGACCTTAAAGATCATCTCATTTCACCCCCTGCCATGGGCAGGGACGCCCTCCACTGTCCCCAGTTGTTCCAGACATAAACTCCAGGTCTCCAGGAGTATTTACACTCATTTTTGCAGTCCTGGGAGATCTGTGCAATACATTAGTGAAAAATGACTAATGGGTGTATTTTTCATCCCTCTGAGATGCAACAGAAGCTTTTCATATGGCTGGAGCCACTAATGCCCACCAGGGCCATGGGTGCCGTGCTGGGTTGGAGGTCACCTCATGAATCACTGCTGGTCCTTTCTCCAAGGGTTTGGTAGCCTTGGAAGGTTTCCTTGCAGAAATTGTGCTTTTTTGTGAGATCTCAGTGCTGGGGGAACATAAATAATCATATGCCAGGCTCCCATCTCTCCCCCTCACAGCCCATGGCTGTTTGGACACTGTGGAAGTACACAATTTATAACAATCCATCAGCTCAGGTTGGGCAAACGAGCGAGTATTAAACTCCCATTCTGGGCTTGCTCAATTTGCTGGGCTTCAGGCTGGGGTGAGGAACCTGTTAGGAAGCACCTGGAAGAGCTGTCTGGTAAATGGGGTAATTTGTTACCAGGCAGAGAGGGGGAAAGGGAGGTTTATGGTGCAGAGTTCTATCAATAAGTGCTTCGGTTTCAATCACAGGCGCATCGCTTTTTTATTTCTCCACATAAAGTGATAATGAAGAATGATGACCTCATGTCTAGACCCGAGCTTTTAACTTTGTTGCAGCTCTGGAGGCTTTAATGTTTTTCAAAAAGCAATCAATCAAGTGCCAAAACCTGTCTGGCTAATTACCTCAGAGACTTTCGAAAACTCTCCACTCTTTTCTCTGAGAAGTGTTGTATTTATAAATTGCTTTGTGGAAGCACAAACCAGGTTATGGCCCCTTCTCCTCTCCACCTTGTTTTGCTTCTGCTCTGGGCTTAATGGAAGTGCAAATGTTGTGAATCTCAGCTTCTGACAGTGTTTCTATCTGAGATTGCCATTCCTGTTTCCTCCTGGAAAAAAACATATTTATCTCATGAGATAAGAATATTTCAGTTGTGAGTATTTGGGGAGGCAACCTAAGAAATGCAAATGATGAACACCCAGTCACCCAAAGACTTGGTGTCAGCCAGACCCACTAGGATGAGTAGCAAAAGTGGTTATTTGACTAAATTTGAAACTTCTTTTCAATCTTTATTAACCTAGAGGTATTTGAAATAGAATAATACATAATCAAGGTTAAACAAATGAGAGGAAAAAGGGGATAAAAGCAGAAATAGGCTTCTGGAAGTCTGGAGGTTCAATTTTCTGCTTCAAGCAGGGCAAACTTCTGTCCTACATCAGGGACATCAAGATTTTCTTTGGGCAACCCATTGCAATGTTTGATCGTTGCCTCAGTGAAGAGATTTTTCCTTTTGTTTCTCTCCACCTGCTCAATATCTCTCTGCAGCTGGGCAGCACAGACCAGCAGTGCAAAGATCTCAATGGGAGGCCAAATACTCAAAGCAGAGTTCTAAAAGTGAGCTAAACAAGATGCTGGGTTTGGTCCAGGTACTTGAATTGTTCTTTATTTTCTTCTTTATCTAATGCTTTTAAGCACATTTTCATCAGAATGTTTCCAAACGTCCCAACCCCAGATGGCAAGTAGGTTGGAAATAAATAATCTTTAAGGTCCCTTCCAACCCAAACCATTTTATGAAATGTTTCTTTTTGGGCCAAAATAAAAATATATAATTAAAAAAAAAAGAGTAACTTTTCTGTAAACATTGCCTTTAGTGGAACAGATTAAATGTCAAGCCCCAGTCTTGAAGTGGTGCTCACACTTGTGAAAACCCAGCCAGCAGCACCAGGTATGAGAAACTCATAGAAATAACCTACAAAGGCAGAAACAAAGCTGAGATCTCCAAGTCTTCTGCCAAGCAGAAAAATAATTTGAAATTTTGGGATATTCATAGAAGGAAGAAATCCATCCATTTTTACAGAGTAGCTGTTCCTCCTCTTTGGATTTTAAGTGTTCAGTTGGGAACTCCAGGGCTGCACAACTGCATCACCTTATTATTAAGCATAGGGATATTTACTGCACTGACCTCCTGGAGCTGGAGTTTTGTCTAATCCTGCAGAGACTGAACATTAAACAGATCACAGGATAATTCCGACTCAGAGGGACCCAAGGAGGACATTTAGCCCAAACTCTTGCTTAGAATAATTAACGTGCATGTTTTTTTGCCAGTCTACATAGAAGTGGGAAAATCTGAATATTTTTGCTTTCTGTTTTTCGCAAAATCAACATTGTGCTGCCCAAACACTTCTGAGACAATGGGTGCTAAAAAACATTTTAAAAGCTTTAAAAAAAGCTTTTTAATTAATACATTGAATTTGTGTGATGGTTTTTGCGTCAATGAAACTTAAAATGATGAAGAGTTTGAAGTTTGTCATTAATTTAAATACAGCGAAGCAAACGCACAGTTTGTAATCACATGAACTAATTTTTTCTCCCAATAAACTGAAGTATAACTCCAATATTCTTAGAGCATCAACAAAATCGGGGCATGATTGCAACTGGCACTTATAACAAGCACTAGTTATGGTTGATGTATGAGATAATTATAATGCTTTGCAGGAAAATCTAATAAATCCCAGAACAGTTACTCTGTAAAACCTATTTTTATGGAAATTAGGGTGTGAATATCGCATCTATTACAGCAAGAGGCTGCACAGGCAATTCTGACAGCCTCAATCTGGAGCAGTGTCCACCCCTGAAAGGCAATTGTTTCTGAAGTTTTGCACGCAGGAAATAACTGTGCTCCATTTCCTGAAATGAGGGGCTTAATCTTAAAATATGAAAACCTTCATAATTGGCACAGCTTGATGAACTTCTAAAGAGGCGCAGCTGCTCTGACACAGAGGTTGGGAGTTTGAGCAAATAGTGGGGGGTGCAGTTTAATATTTTGGTGATAAATAATGCACAAAGATTTGGAATTAAACTCCTGATCTATGGAGCATCCCAGGAGTAACCAGGGTTTGCAGGGATATTTGTGGGAGATATGAGTTCTACCGAACAACAACTTTTAGTTTTGTTCTGGAGTTGAATTGAAAATTCCCCCCCTTTTTTTTTGTTTTGTTTTGTTGGTTTCTTGATGGGTTTTTTGAAAATGGGGGGGGTGTTTGTGTTTTTTTTTTTTTTTTGTTTTGGGGGTTTTTTGTTTGTTTTTTTTTTCTTTTTTTGATTTTTGTGGGGTTTTTTTTGTGGGGGTTTTGTTTGTGCCTTTTTTTTTTTGTGCTTTTTTTTTAATGTAGGTTTGTTTGTTTGTTTGAGGTTTTTTATTGTTTTTTAAAAATGTTTTAAAATTTTTTTAAATTTTTGTTATTTTTTTGTAAGAGGTTGGTAAACTGGAGTTACTCCTGGTTTATACAGCCCAAGGATGGAACCCTTGCTCTCAGCCTTCCATTTACAGTCCCGTAGCTTTTAGGATATGAAAAGCAGACACAACATCCTCCAGAGAGCTGACAGACGACTGTGAGAATAACCTGTCATTCCTAATCTTGGTTTAAAAGTGTTTCTTGAATGCTTCAGGTCCTTTTTTTTTTTTTTT
>VXAC01004330.1:35094-72157 GCA_013399225.1 Rhipidura dahli
TTTTTTAATGGAAGTGGTCAGATGTTCATGGGTTTTTTATGTTTAACTCTGGCTCTGCTTTCCTTTCTGACCTGTCTGACCACTGGTCTGGTAAAGATTTGCAGCATTTTTCGTGTCACAAAAAAGAAAAGACTATGTCCTCTCAAATTTACGTGCTGGTAACAAGGAAATGCTTACAGAGTTTTCGGTTTTGTCATGAAGTTTTTGTGGGAAATTCTGTGGAAATCTTTGCTTTCAAAACCAGGCTGCCTTCATTTGACTATTTAATTTCAAATATCTGTGTGTATCATCTCTTTCCTTTTAAGTCTCTGTACATCACAGAGTTGGGTTGTGACAAGAACAATAATTTGCTCACTTTTTATGACTTAGGTACCAATCATGTACATCAGACCACTGAAAAAAGAAAAAGATGGAATTTCACCTGGAGTTAACTCACTGATGTTGTATTTAAAACTCTTATTCACTTCAGGTTTTTTATTCAGAAGGCTTCCCATTTATTTAATATTTATACATGATCAATCTCTAACATCATAAACCATAAATTGATGTGCGGACATAAACTGTCTCTCTCCCCTCAAACACCCTGTCTACAATCTTTTATTATTCAGGGCCATAAAAAAAAATAAGTGTTAGGAATGCAGAGTAAATAATTTGAGGCTATAAAAATAAATAAATGACTGCATTCAGCAATCTTGCCTCTAATCAAAAAATCCATTTTAGTCGAAGTAGGGTTGATTAAATTCATTTAACACAAAAGGGCAGATGCTCGAAGGATTTAATACTGTTCACACAGAAACGGCTTGAATATTACAAGCAATAATTGGATAAAGAAACTTTAGATGTTCCACACTTCTGAAAGGTCATTAAGAGAGAAGTAATCCTCGGGCAGTGGGCAGGAACAGCTGGCAGGTCACATCCTCACCCCTAGGGGGAATCAAACTCCAGAAACAACTTCTTGTTTCGTTTGCATGACCACGGGGCATAAATTCACAAAATGAGCAGGACAAATTCCCCTCTCTGTGCCATCAACGTAAAGCAACGTAAAGAGTAAAAAAAAAAGGTGTTTCCAGTTGGGTTTGGTTTGAAAGGAAAGGGATTTTTTTCTTCCTTTTTAATGCATCTCTGTTGCTTCATCCCATTTTAGTTTCCCCTGCTAAGATTTATCTCATTGAAAGAATTAAAAGCCTACCTTCCTTTTGATTATGATAAAGGAAGAGAGTATCTGAAGAGTCAGACCACAGAAAAACATCCACTTGCCAGTGTAAATTTGTATGATTCGAAGCAATTTTATTACTTTTTTTTTTTAATTGACTTCCTTTCTGATGACTATGCAGTTAGAAAATGGCATAAATTTTGTTTATAAACATTAACCTAAATTTTAAACTTTCATTTTGAATGGAAATCTACAAATAGAGAAATTTCAGGTTGAATCTTCTGAAAGAGACCCACTAAATGCAGAAAGGGATGAATAAGAAGCCGATAACTTTTGTAATGATCTTCGCAGCATAAGACTGTGGTCAGAAAATAGACATAAATTAAAGGGATGAAAGGGAAGATGTTGAAATCCAAGGGTTTCTTTGCCTCTGATGGACACTGCAGATTTTCTCAGGAGCGTGTTGCAATCGAATACTTCCCAGCAACCAAAGAGCAAAACCTTCTTTGCCTGAAATTCTGCAAACCTCGGTGCTAAATTACTTCCTGGTGAGTTTTTTCTAAGAACCACTTGGGTTCATAAACAGCCCGATTTTTTTTTTCCCCTGCTAGTCTTATATGTTTTATCCATATGTTATATTTAATATCTTTCTATTGACCCTGATAAGCCAAATTATTGTAAATTAAGAAAAATTAGAAGCTGGTTAAATTCAGCACATTAACAGCTTAAAGGGCTCAACCAGATGAAGGAAGAATGAATATTAATCCAAACCAGTAGGCAGGCATTTTCTTGATTATTAATAAAAGATCTTATTTTTCTAATTGAGCATCTGGCTTCTCCAAAGAAAAATGTCAAATGCAGCAAATGAGGGAGGGGATTGAGTGTGATCCTTGTCACTTAACCCCACAGAGCAGGTGCTTGGGCTCTGTTTTGACATTCTTGGTTTTAGCACCCACCAGCAGATTTTGTCATGTGGTTTGTTGGGTATATTTGGGGCATTTGCCTTCATTTTTCGCCTTCTCCTCATGGTTAGAAATGTGTTTCTGGTAGGAGCAGCTTGTAAGGAAAAAAGAGCAGCCTAAGAGACCTTTGAAGAGCCGGTGGGTCCTTTCTGGCTGATGCCAAACCCCAGTGATGGCTGAAGAGCAAACATGTGGTCTGATCACAGGAACGAGCCGAGGCTCAGCTGATCACTTGCAACAGCTTTATTTCTTCTACTTTCACAGTGGGGGGATAGATGTAACTCTGAAGGAGAGGGAAAAAAGCTCCAGCCACATCCCCATTTGCTGCTGGAAGCTCATCAACAGGCAGGCAGGAGCAGCAGTTGTTAATGTGACTCGTGTGTCCGTATGACACCAGGTTCAATTTACTGGAATGGACTTAGAAATATTTTACTGAGCAGAATTTAAAAAATGTAATTGCATGACAGAAAGCAAATTTAATCATGAGCAGCAGCAGCTCAAGAACCCTTTGCAGTTTCAAACAGAGCAGCGAGACAGAAAAGGCTGTCAATTTGATCTTTATTACGATAAGGATCTATAATGGACCTTGTGTTCCTGAGTGTTTCCTTGAATTAGCAGGTTTTCCAAAGCATCCAGTACCTGGCTGAAATAAAAGTAAGTTCTGAAAAGAAGTTTCAAATAAAGTGTTGAAAAGTCTTTTCAACAACAAAAAGGAGAAGTTTTAATGCACTCTTCCCTTTGTATCCCCAAAAATGTGGTGCCTGTGCTTGGTAGACAGAGGAGTAGATCCAGCCCTTCCTTGATTTCCACAGGAATTGAGCTTTGCTCTTTCAAACAACATAACCAGGTTTGCATTCCAGTGGGATGCAGATGAGACATCTCTGGGCCATGAGAAAGATGACAAAACTCTTTGTGGGGGTGTCACCTCTCAGATTTTGGGATGTGCTGCTGCCTGGACCCACCTGGTGCTGCTGACCTGAACAGGCAGAAGAGCATCTCATTAATTTTCTTAATCGCTCAGTTAAGTCTGTGGTTATTTTGTACAATCAGAGTGGCAGAAAGAAGCCAGAATATAAAGACAACTCATCCCTGGAAGTGTCCAGGGCCAGGCTGGACAGGTTTTGGAGCAGCCTGGGATAGTGGAAGGTGTCCCTGCCCATGGCAGGGGTGGGATGGGCTGGGCTTTAAGGTTCTTCCTACCCAAACCATTCCAGGATCCTGTGATCCTGTGATCTTGGCATTATAAAAATGCCTGGTGCCTCTTCTTATCCAGCTCTGCTTAAGTCCTGTTAGCACAACTCAGCTCACTCTTCAGATATATTTGAAAGCAGGCAAAGCAAGGTATTTTTTCAGTTCCCTTCTTCCCAAGCACTTTAATCTCATTTACATGAGAAGTCTTTGAATTTACAGACAAATAAACCTTGAAAGAAGATTCATAAGACTCTGTGTGTCTTTCAAGTTCCATTGATGCCAAACTTCAACAACAAAATTTGGAATTTTTGCAGTCAGTGTAGAATGAAAGCTGGTATTCTCATGCAAATTTGAAGCTGATTATCATTAGTTGTTTAAATAATATTAATGTTAAATAAATTGATGGTGTTATCTGTGTTCTGTACAGAAGTTCCTTCCTTGGTTTTGGCTGTAATTTGGTGTAAATTCAGAATGTTGTCAGATTCCCCCACAGCAGACACTTGGGCAGATCCTCTCCTTACTCCTGCAATATTTTCCAGTACCATTTCTGAGAGAACCCGCCTCAAAAATGCCTACCTGGAACAGACTGTGTATAAAAGCTGTATCAATTCAAGGTGAGCATTTTATAATTAATTCCTTTCTTGATTTTTCTTTAACTTTTTGTTTGATGTAAACATTTCAGAGCACTGAGAAACAAGATGCATGGTTTATGTGTGTTTCTGGGAGATTCAATATAAAATTTTAAGAGACAACATTTGTTACTAGTGAAGTACAGCTTGATAACATCTGCATTTTATCATTTTTATCACCTTTTATCACCTTGATCAATTTTCTCATTAGGCAACAAACATAAGAATGAACTTGATTTCAAGTTCTGACACAAAAATAGTCAATGACTGACAGCCTTAATGCCCCCACTGTAAAATAAACATTCTGGGTTATTTATCATTTTATTGCATGTGGGAAGAAATTAATCACGACACGAAGCAGCAGAAAAAGTCCGAGTTTCACCCTTGAGCTCTGAGTAACAGATTGTTTGAACCAGATTACAGATAATTATGAGTCATGGCATGAGCCTGAGAGCTTCGTGTCACTCTTTAATCACTCGTGGATTGTGCCCACTAAGCCCCGCTCTGACTCAGTTTATCCTGCAAGGATAACACCAACCAGACAGCAATGAAATCAGGGAGAACTTCAGCTCATTTCTGCTCTGCTGGATCTTCCAGCCAACATTTTAATTGTGCTTCTTAATAGCAAGAGGCTTCTACTTCCTTCAAAGACAAAACTCGTCAATATTCCAAATGCAGTCAGTCAATCCCAGCCTAAATGGGTAAAATGACAGCAATGGGGGCCAATTAAATATTTAAATTACATATTTTTGGCAGAGAGTCTGAAAAACTTTAGAGGCAATAATCAGATTTATATTTGATAATGAAAAAAATGGCAAAAAATTATGGATCATGTTCTGTGTAAAGCAAATATCAACACAGTAAAACAATGAGTCATCCAGGTGAACGAGAGGTGATGGGTAGGGGAGTAACTAATAGAGACAAAACTTTATTAATTCAAGTTTCTAGGTATTTAAATTGCTTTGTTAAGTAGAATGGAAAATTAATTAAAAACTGCAAATGGTCATGACATGTAACTCCATTCAAACTGAAGATGGGGTGAGTGAATCAGACGTTCTGGGGAACAAAAGAAGAGGAAAAAGTTCAATGCTTAACAGGCAAAAATAAAAGTAGAAAATTAATGTTTTTCAGCCTCATGAGTATTTCCATCAGAGATCTCTATTAGCTGCTCTCCGTCTCTGTCTAATGCCTTCATCACAGAAACATAATCTTTTTCTTTCTTAGTTTTCTGCTTCATTTACTGATCATCTCCAACGAGGCAAGGCTGTGAAAAAACTGGACATAGAGCTATAAATATGAACATTCTGGGGAAAATTTTCAGAGCAGGAGTGGCACATTTGTTCTTGAAATTCAAATTCTTCCTTGGGCATAGCCCCATAGGCATTTTTGTCTTAGAATTAACAGAGTTTTTAACAGGAGCTTTTCTTTCATCTGCTGTCTTAAAGTACTTCAGGTATTTAATGTAGACTCTCTAAATACAGAGCCTGCTACATTAAAAGGTGCCAGAGACACTGAGGAAAGTTTGTGCAGCGGGTATTTCACAAATAACAAGAATTTCATGTAATGTTTATAGGTAATATATGCATAATATATTATAATTTAAAATAGATTCTAGTTACAAATTCTTTCACTTAGAATATATCCAATATTGTATTTTATTTATTATAGTGTGAAATTGGAATATAAATATAAATATATTTATATACTATGAGTTTCATATATCTTTTATATTATATACATAATATAAATATATATCGCCACTAATGCTTTAAAAAAATTCTACCTTTTTCACGAAATCTTAATTTATTTCTAACACCTGATTCCCTTTCCCCAAGTTTGTTTTGCAGAACAGTCCCAGGCAGGTATATAGAGAAAAATTAAATAAAAATAAATATTTAAATAAGTTTGTTTTAATCACTTATTAAGATTATTTTGCGTGTTTGTGTTTAATGTTTTACAAGAAATTGCCAAGAAAAAATGGACTGACACTGCCATGGGTGCCTGATGAAATAGATGGTGGAAATGAAAATAATTTGGGAAAAATATACATTGGATGGACACTTGGGTTTTGTTCAAAGTTACAACAAAAAAAAAACCCAAAGGAGAAACTGAAAAATGTTTCATGTGAATAAATTTTGAGGCCTTGGAGTTCAGCCACTGAAGGTCAGTGTGGTTTCAGGGGACTTTGAGTTTGTTTTTAAATTGGGCTGCCTTTTGATACCAAGTGTAGTGGTTTTATGGCCAATTTATGCACTGTTCCCTGATTTCTTTCCTGTGAGATAAACCATTAGGAGACAGCAAAGCAGGCACACAACTTATATGCTATGATAAAGTTTATTAACAGACCTAAGAGAAAAGGAAAGAAAAAAACAATCAAAACGCACAGCCAGAACTTCTCCTCTTCTCCCTCCCCCTCCTTCTCCTCTCCCTCCATCCATGTGCAGTTCTCAAGAAAGGAAAAGAAAAGGGTTTTTCCTGCTTTACGTGGTTCTCCAAACTGCCCCCTCCTGCAGCAAAAACCATCTGCAGTGATGGAAAGTCTCCTTTTTTCCATAAAACCCTCTCGCGGTTCCTTCAACTTTAGAACATGGGCCAGCCCATGGGGGTATTATTCTGTCGGATAAGTAACTGTGGCTTGAAATTCTAAGGCTTTTTCTCTTTTGCCACCAGGTTTTATAAGCCTCTGCTTTCTGATAAACCTAGCATCGGGCATTCTCTTCACAACCTTTAC
Organism: Rhipidura dahli; assembly: GCA_013399225.1. Taxonomy (NCBI): domain Eukaryota; kingdom Metazoa; phylum Chordata; class Aves; order Passeriformes; family Rhipiduridae; genus Rhipidura; species Rhipidura dahli. The sequence continues at coordinate 41,761 of VXAC01004330.1, forward strand.
AAGCCACACATCCATTAAAATTGTCCATCCCCCATGAGTTTTAACTGGATTAAAGAGACAAACAGTCTGGGATATTACAATATTCATACACAGCAAGGCAAGGAGTCTTTTAAGCTGCCCGCGGGACGCCGCGGCACCGCCCTTTTTCCTCCCGTGGCCATCTCGGCTCCGTCTCACATGACGAGGTTTTCTCTTTCTCTCTCTGGCTTTGGAATCACCATGGTGGAAAATGTTACCGTCCCGCTTCGCCGCTGGATGCAGGGCTGTTTCTTCAGCTCTCCGTGCAGTGTGTGCTGGCTGCTGCGAACTGCAGGCTCCGTCAGTGCCCCGCTGTCCCGGGAGGGGACAAACCCCGTCCCGGAGAGGCCGCGCCGGAGGAGCCTGAGGGCCGCCCCCCCCAGAGCCCCAGCAGAGTCCGGGCTGTGCCTCGGGAAGGGACAAAGGCAGCGACACCCGGCCCGGCCCGGCCCGGCCCGGCCCCGGGGGGACCGTGACACCCTGGGCACCACCCCTGGACAGGAAAAAAGTCCCCAGTCCCGCCTTCCGCGGGATTTTATAGATAACATTGAGAGAAACGCGATTCGACCAGGCGACTGTCTGTCATGTCGGGGCCAACCCGTGACACCAAGTCATGTCTGTGAATAATCAGAGGGGAAAATAACTCCCATCAGACAAGTGGCATCAGCCTCGTTTTATCTGGGAATGAGGAAAAGAACCATTTAAGCCTTGGTGGGGATGGCTGGGCATTACTCTGATTTTCAAATGGTTCCTTCTATTCTGCATTAACTCCTGAAAAAATAATGGGAGCTGCTGGAGAAACCGTGCTGCTTCCCCCCCACTATTTTGTGTGGTTTCCTCAAAACTCCCTGAATGTTTTTCCTGTAGGTTGTTCACATATTCAGCAACTACTCCAAGCTTCAAGAAGTTTTGGTTCAGAAGGATTTATTCTTCTGAACTTAAAAACACAAGGACAGTGTCTATTTTTTTTTTCTTTTAATAAGTCTATTTTCGTCAGAGGTGTAGTTGGGTTTCCTAAAAGGATATTAAGCTCTCTTTGGTCTAATATTGATAAATGTAGAAACTGATAACTATTTGAAATAGCTAATAACTAATAGCTATAACTAATTGATAACTATATTGAAATAGTTCTATAGGACAGAATTTAATATCAGGATGGCTGCTCAAAGTTTGAGAGGAAAAAGGAGGTAACGCAGTCCATCCTTTTGGACACGGGGAAACCTTCTGGGAAAACCTGGGAAGTGCAAACCATTGATCCTATTTCTCTGTGATTAATAGGCCAGTGAGGAGCTGCTGTTCTGGCCTCAGTTTCTGACCACCAGGGCAATATTTTCCATTGAAGAGGAACATTTAGCCCCAGGCTGAAGTCTCCCTGTGCATTTCCTGATGTTGGTCTGTAGACAAGCACTTTATTTTTAAGCCAAAGATCAATTGCCCTTTAATGACAGCGATGGCTGATTCTGATCTCCCTTCTGCAACTGCTTTTGCATTTGGATTTGCATTGCTGTTTGGATTTGAAGGGAGATGCAGTTGCATTCCCGTCAGTGGCCTGCCAGGAAAAATTTACAGCTGCAGTCTGTGACTGTGGCACTTGCAAAAAATCCACTCTGAATAATTCTCTCGGTGAGCCCAGGGGCTGTTTCTCAACATGGATCTATCATGAGTAGATTATAATCACGATTAGTCTGAACTTTGGTGAGTTGTTTTCCCTTGTGGATTAACTGTCAGCAATTAACTGCATGCCTGATCCCGGATATTTACTATTTGAGGGGTGTTAATTTGTGGTGAAAGGTTTTACTGAGCGCTTCTCTCCGTGCAGGTCTCCGAAGGGATGGGCTGGAAGAGGGGAAAAGCTTATTAAAGAAATCCAGGACTCTGTGAGTTAGGAAGATGGGTTTTTTTTCAGGAGAAAATATTTCCCTCTTAATTAGAGCAGAACTGGACATCTGCTATTCCAAATATTCTTTTAGAACAGCAAAAGTAAAGAGCTGCTGTGCCAATATTTACTTTGTAGTGGTGTGGGTATGTTGAAACCACGCACATCCCCTGGCACCTCCTCCTGTGGTCAAGCTTTCCTCAGCCCTACCAGAAACATTTTATTAGGAGTCATTGCACCATATTTTATCACCCAGTGCTAACATTTAAAATTGCATGCCAAAAATAATTTGGTCTTATCTTTCACTTGGGATTTAGTTGAATTCTTGTCAACCTGTGTCCAGCTGAAATCTCTCCTGATAGAGCTGCTTAGGTTTATCAGGTACTGTGAAATAAATGGAGCCTTTTTAAAGGTTTGATGCTGTTGTCTACATCTTTTCTATTCCCTGGCTGAAGACTGCATATATTTATTTTCCTTCTTGTCTGTACTTTCTCTGGTTCTACTCTGTTATTCCTTGCCTTGAAAAGCTTGGTGAAACTGATGAAAATTTTCTAGAAACAGAAACGCTGGGGAGCAAAAGAGTCACCGTTTCTGAAGTGAAGGCTCTGTTGAGTCGCAATCTCTGTCGTGATCGGCTCCATCCTTTTCCTGCGTGGGTGTGGGGGTGAGTTTGGTTTCTTCCCTTACTCACAGAGCGTTTTGTGGAGCGTGGAGGGAGAAGAGGAGCGAGGGCACAGACCAGCCACTAAATCTGTGCTTGGGCTCTGATGAAATCCAAGTTCTTCCCAAAGAAAATAGGCCCTGAGCCAAGCAGGAGGGGCAGAACCAGCCATCCACAACATTCCACACATGGACACCGGCTTGGGAAAGGCTTCCTGTGATCCACGGGTTGTGGGCAGTGCTGAGAAAGCAGAGTGAGAGCACCACGTTTAATTCATCTGGATATATCCACTGATTTTTAGCTCTTTTGTAGCTCATTTAACCAATTTATGTTATGGTGTATCGCAGTCCAATAGCAAGGTAACCATGGGATTGGATTTCTTTGCCTGAAGAATCCCCAAACTCTTAAAAAATAATATTTTAATATAAGAATAATATATAAGCAAATGTAATAATATGTAATTTTGCATGATTCTGTATAAAAGCCACGTAAATTCTCTATTTTGCCAAATCTTCTATTTCAAGAAATACACTTATCATACTATTGCATATATATCTCTACAGATAGGACAACAATGCAGAGGAATTTCTTAAGAACTAAAAACACAAAAGAAAATGTCTGTAAGGGTAAAGCTCCCCTATCCTGATTCAAGAAAAAGGAAATAAGCTGGAATATTTGTAAATTCTTCACGGACACTACATAACAGAGTTATGCTGCAGAGACCAGGGGCTAAATGGGGAAAGGTGAAATGAGATGGAAGACACTTTAATTGAATGTAGGTCTGTCAAAATTCTTCCTCAAATGCTGGATGAAAAATGACTGCCTAAACCTCTTAATTAATCAGTTCTGGAACAAAAAAAAAGCGTGTCAGGCACAATTTCAGTTTTTGTAGTACTTGATGGGCCTGAGTTAATTGTAAATTTATTGCCCAAATAAAGCTGAAAGGGAGATGAACTGGCAATAATGCACGCGTAGGAAACAAGAGGATACAATTAAAGTCCTCCTAATGCAGGTCTGCGTTTCTTGGGGATGTACAACACCGATGACAGAGGGAAAAAATAATCCATAAAACACCCTCAGACTGCATTAACACTGTGCAGTGGATCAAAGGTTTCCTGGGAGTAAATTCCTTGCCTTTGATGAAGTTCCACCACAGGCAGGTTGGGCTCAGTGTGTTCAAATTTCTGTGGCAAGTACAGAGCTGGGGAAGGGTGTTTAGGCTCATAATTGGCACACCAATGTATGGCAGGGAAGTAAATGTGCTATTAATTAGGAGCTAAATATTGACACACAGTGAGATTAAATTATATCAAAACATTCAATGTAACTCGCTTAATGCACTATTAAGTATCCAAATATTTTGTGTACGGAATCGTAATGATACGCTTGGATTCTGCGCTGATTGTGTGGCAAGAGAAAATCAGATTTTTCCAAACACTTGAGGCTGACCTGTCTTCACCCTGGCAGGAGTCAATGACAAAACAGAACTGAGCAAGTTTTTTTCTCCTGGTTAATATGAGTCATGACAGGAATTTTTACAGCACATGCCGAGGTTCCTGAAAATATAACCCTACCAAAAGAAACCTCTGAGAAAGGTGGAAAGGCAGATTGTAATTTTTCACACAAGACCCAGACCTTCACAACAAGTGACACAAGATTTTGCGGCACCCTAAGGGCCGTAGGAATGCTCAAAAGCTGAGAAAATGGAAGGGAATATGAATTATTCGTGCATGTCATTGGTTATCCTGATTCACATCGTGCTTCCAGAATTATTCCAACTTCAGAGACATCAGCACTAACAGCATGTATTGATTTCAATCCCTATCTCAGCTTGAGATTCATGAAAAGCTGAAAAATATGTGGGGGGTTTTAAAATTTTATTTTTAAATGAAAATGTTTTAATATGCAGAAAAACAACCATACACTTTGACATATGGGTTTTTCTTCTGTGGTTTTGGAGGTTTGCTGTTCTGTTGTGTTTGGTTTTCTTTTTCTTTTGTATTTGTATTGCTTTGTTTTGTTCATTTGTTTTTCATTGTGTTGGTTTGGGGGTTTGTTTTTTGTGTGTGTGTGGGTTTTTTATGTTGCTTTCTTTCAGTTTTGGTTGTTTATTTGTTTTTCCTGGGAAACACTAATGAGCTATTCTAAAGCATTTTTTTTTCTGGGGATCTCAAACTTTGGCTCTTGTTCAGGGTATATTCTGCTCCCAGAAGCTGAAGAGTTGTGCCATTAGGGCATAAATATGTATAGGTTGTTAGTATAATCACATTAGTGGCTCAAGTTCTGCCTATGGAGCTGCAGCAACAAAAAAAAAAAAAAAAACAAACCAAACCCTTGTAATTTAAATACATTTTCATAGTGATAACTGTTATCATGGACACCGAAGTAATCCTGTGTTAAAATCCCTCTCTGTGCCATTATCACAGCCACAGGTCTGTGCAAATATGGGCCTTGAAATACCTTTTAATATTGACTTTAAAACAATTCCACTTACCGATGATGATTACGCACATAAAATAAATAATTGGTCGTGCATGCATGGGAAGATGAAAATAATTAGGATAAATAAAATAACTTACACAACAAGGGTAGACATAAGATTATGGCTGGTCCATTAAAGTCTGTGAATATCTGCCCATTGACTTCAATTAGCTCGGAATTAGGCACTTAAACAGCAGGAAGCAAATGGAATATTCTATTTGATTATCCTGGTCAATGAGCAATGAATGCATAAATATAACTGTCCGCAGATCCCGGCGGAATCAGCCTCTCCAAAGTAAGAGCTGCAACTTTTCACAATGTTATTCTTACTTATTTTTTTTCCTGCCCAAAGCATTCTGGGTGTTTCAGAGGTAAAGAGGAACCAACTTCTATGTCTGCGATGAATTTAGTGCAGTTTCCAGGTTGCAGAAGAACAGGGGGCCACGAGAGCATGAAATTGCGGAAAATTCATTTTAAGGAGATATTTTCTGATGGTTTCAAGTCATTTTCCCAAAAAAGGCCAGAAGATGCATGGAATACTCAGGGACACAGCCAGTTCCTGGTGCAAATGGAAGGGAAGTTGTAGGGACTGAAGACCAACCCTGCAGGGAGCCACCAGCAGCTCATGGAGGTGGCAAGTGAGGGACCCCAGTGCTGCCCATGAGGGGAAACCCAACAGAACCCAGCACAAACAGTGGGCTGAGACAGGAGGGGCTGAGTAACGACTGCATCAATTCACTAAAATTTACTAAAAGTAGGGCTGTGCTTAATGGAGGGATTCTGAAACCCTCCAGTGCCAACCTCGGCCAAGGTGGCCTCTTGTGCAGATCCCTGAGTGGCCACTTGGCTGTGCCCATGGCCAGTGGTGGGTGCCCAGATGTTAATTCACCCATATTTCTCCCTGCTGCTGCCCCAGGACAGCCCTCCACAATAAAACAGGGACCTCCAGGCTGATGGAGAGGCTCTTCCTTGGTCCACTGGGCTTCTTACTCTGTATTTCTTCTCAGACTGATTCTCTGCCTCTTCGTCCCTTCTTTATATTTATAAATATTTTATTCTTTATTCTTTATTTTACCAAGAAGTTTGGACACCTCTGGGGTTGAAAAATATGACCAATTACTTTGTGCCAGTTGCTGCAGGTCTCTAGTAGGAGGGAAAATATTAATTGCTGCAAGCAAACCATATTTTTTTGGCCTTTCTTGATCCAAAGTTGATCCAAACCATAAATTTTTAGTCATGGTTTAGAGAAATATATTTTTGAGGCCAGCTGGAAGGAGCAATATTGGAGAGCCTCTGTGTTTTCCACCCCTGAGTCTATCAGAGGGTATCAAAAATGGCTCCCAAGGAGCATTTACAACTAAATGAAAAAGAAAAGAATCTCAGTTACCATTCACCAAATCAGTGTTAGATCTAATTTCACCAAAGGAAAATGTACAACATGGTAATTAAACTGCAAGAGAAACACGCTCTCTAAAATGGAAGATATTGCACAGCTTTTTGACAGAGTTGCAAGAACAAATGAGCCATCATTTGCTACATCTCAAATATTAAGGACTAAACACAGAGAGCTGGACAGTTTTAAATTAGGTTATGCCTTAAAGGCTGTAACAGAGGAAAAAAGATAATAAGTTTGGGGGGTAATTAGTTTTTGTTGTTATGGTAAGGTAATGAGTAAATTGAAAGTTAGAGGTCAATGCAACGTGAGTTGGCTGCTGGGAGAGGTGATCTGGAAGACTTTTGAAGAGTTCTGAGGCAGAGCTACCTGTGGGTGACAATGCCAAAAGCAAATAAACGTGATTGGGCTCTTTTGATCATCAGTCTCCCCAAAACCCCCTTCTCAAATCCCCAAACAAGGAGGGCTGAGCTTGGGGAGAGGTTTTGCATCTTCCAGCTGTGTTGGCCTGAGCAACTACCTTGAGTAAGAGATCCTCTGAGCAGAGAATGAGTAGATAAAGGAGTTTCAGCTCTGAGAGCTGGGCCATCAGGGCGAGGAGCAGCAATCACAGCCCGGCCTGAGCCAGCAGCTGCTGGGCCTGAGGAGTGGTGGGGCAGCTGCAGCAGACTATCATGGATGGGTTCTACAATAACAATTTACATATTGATTAAAACCCGTAATTTAAATTGCCTCGGGTTCGCTCGGAGCTGTTAGACTGATACCTGGCAGCCTCTTAACTGGAGATGGGGGAAAATTACTTGTACTGTCAATAGCTGTTTACCTATATTAAAATAATTAGCAATCAGAGTGTACTCCACTGCCTCGCACGCAGGGAGTCTAATTAACTTTCTCCTTCGGATTTATACATCCACTAACAAATAAATGGAAAGCCATCCCATGTCCTCCGTCATGGGAATGTGCCTGCCTTTATTTTGGGAAGGCAAATGCTGGTTCAAACAAGGACAGGCTTTATGTCAGGGATTTGTCATTGTACCTGCTCAGAGCTTTGTCTCCTCACGCCGCCTTCCCCAATGCAGAGTGTTTCTCCACACCTTGCGCTGAGTGATGCAGTGCAGTGACAAAGTGTTAATCTCCATTAAAAATTTAAAAGACACACAGCTATTTTCACCTGGGGAAGACACTGCTGCTGCTGGTGCTGCTGCTGATTCATCTGCAGTCCTGCCCGGCTCAGGCAGCCCTATCTCCCAAGGCGTTACAAATTACCAGGGAACCATCCTTCAGTTCAAATTCCAGCAGCAGGAGCTGCAGATTGCTTCATAAAAGGATGGTGTCCAGTGCTCATCTTCTGCTGCTTAATAAATCACTGAAATGAAATAGCACAACTCTCTGTTGTCTGCAGATGACTGGCAGAGGTTCAAGTGCTCTGGCCACCACTAAGATCTCAAAGATTGTTTTATTCTGAAAATACAGCAGCATGGTTTTGACTTCCTATGGCGGGAGGCTCCCGACCAGTTCCGCAGCACTTTGAGGGCTTGGGGGGACCAGTGTCCTCCTGCAGAGAGCAGAGCTGGGGTTACACGTGGGAGAAGACTGAGAGTAAGAAAATACCCTCTGTGGAAGGGTCCTAGAACCACCACAGAGTGTTGGAATGGTTTGGGTTGGAAGGGACATTAAGGATCACCCAATTCCACCCCCCTGCCACTGGACCAGGTTGCTCCAAGTCCTGTCCAGCCTGGCCTGGATCATGATTGCAGAACTATCAACACTGGAGATCCTTCTTTGGAACATAAAGAGGTGCTCACAGTAATGTCATTTAAACCCAGCTTTATTTTGAAAGGCTGTGGAGATCAGGCTTCACCTCTTAAAGGTGCTGCAAAGGCAATGAATCACAAAGCAATGCTTGGTTTTTCTGCTCCCCAACACGGGAATTACATTGCCTGGCATCTTTTCCCTCACAGAGACACCAAAATTTTTCTGATGGCAATGAATTAATACTCAAATAGATTTAATAATGGTGCTTTTCACCAAGAAATTTACTCATGTCTTTACATATTAATCTTAATAATGGCCACATGAACAGAGGGAAGAGATGGAAGAGGATGATGAGAGGAAGCTCAAGATGGTGCAGGAGCTCAGGATGAGGCTGATAGACCAGCATTAACATCTTTTAGTGTTTCTTTTTAAGAAAAATGCAACTTAACTTTAGAAATCCAGACTCTTCTCATGTTTGTCTGTTGGGCACAGCACCTTACATTGGGTAAGGCAATAAAGGGAGCAGCCAAATTCCATAGAAACAGGTAGCCTGAAGGGATCTAGTCCATGAGGACTTATGGATTCCTTGACAAAATAAAAAACAAGATCAAGAACAAATATGGAGAAAATGAAGGGTAAAAATCAAGTGTGGAAAGAAAGCCCAGAGAAAATAAAAATGTAAGCGCTTTTATTTTCTTAATTGGAAAAGCTTAGGATAAATGATGATAAACATTTCCATGAGTAACGTCTGAAAACCATATAAATTGCTAAAAGCACCTGACAGGTGACATCAAACCCTTTGAAGACATACCATTTCCTTAATCAAAACCAGGAGAAACAAAGAGAAACAGTGAATTGATGCTCCAGGTCTGAGCCCCGAGACATTCTCATGCAGTTATAAACAGGCTGTTTAAACGGTGCGGTCTGCGGCACTCGTAATTCCAGCTGACACGAGGGGTTCTGGGAGAGCAGGAGGAGAAGCTCTCTGTGTGCTGCTTGGTAGAGTAACAGCTTGTGGCTGCTCTCAGGAGCAATTCCCCTGAAGACCCCGTGTCCCTCAGCCACAGGGAGCACTCAGTGGGTTGGTGACCGGGGTGGGCAGTGTCATCCCTGCTGGCAAACAGTGGGGAGTGAACACCTCAACAAATTTAAGTGGAAAGGGCCCAAGAATGAGTAGAAAATAATACTTCATGCAGACCAAGTGTGGTGATCTTAAAATGTATGCAGATATAAATTTAAAAGCCCCAAAAGGTCATTCAAACTTGTCTTACGAAGCTTGTGTTTCAAAATGCCAGAGCTCAGGTGTTTTAACTTGCTCTTGAGGGAAGATGAAGATTTTGTCATGGGCTGTGCCAACACTGAACTGAGCAAACCCTCCTCGACTCCATTAGCACAACTACCCAAATTAATAATTAGCTCTGGGTAATACCAGATGGTTCCATGGCTTTGGGTTGTCTGGATGCGTGGGCCAAGTCCCGTGGGAACACACCCTAAATACAACAGCTGAATGTTCCCAGAGACATGGAGCACTCTGTGCCATTATTTGATAGATTAGTGGAGCTGTAACGTCCTTCAGCATCCCCAGTTTATATTTGTAGGTGGGTGTGTTCCTTACACTGATTTGGAGGAATAAAACCCTTGTCACTATGGATTTGTAGACCTCTTCCCTAATTTTTGTCTGTGTTTACATATTCTCCAGCCATGCAGCTTGTATGGGCTGCTGTAACTCACAAATTGAATAAATAGGAGAATAATGGTATTAAGAATCAGGGACTTTTGCTTTTGATTCACATTGTGTTTTAATTGTAGTTGTTTTCCTGTGGAAATGCTGCCGCTGAGATGAGAGCGACGGGAAAGCCCAGGAGAAATCCATGCTATTAATTTTAACTCTATACACATTGCTAACCATGAAACTCTTAAGTAAATATATTCCATTAATAAACTAATCATTGCATGTATACTTATACATATTTTTAAAAAAAAACTTTCAGAAAATAGTAAAAATTACTATTATTTAAAGGAAATTGAAAGAAAAACGTAGGGGTTTTGCCTCAAGAGGCCAGAAAAGCTGAGGAATTGATGCCCTGACACTGAGTAGATTCTCTCTGGGGTCAGCTGTGGGATCAGGTGTGCCTGGCCCTGGGGAGGCTTTGAAAATGGGAAGTGGGAAACTGGTCATGAGATATTGTGGAGCTGATTGAGCAGAAAAAAAGCCAGAGGGAAAGAAAATACTGCTGAGGAGAGGTGCTGGAGCAGCAGGGATGGAGAATCCTCTGCTCTGGGGGTTCTAACAGAAGGTTAAAGGAGGTAAAGCTCTACACTCAGAGACGGGACTATGAGGGAATACATGGATTATCCTTATGGCTCTGAAAAGCCCCTGGAGAATGAAAACGCAGCTCCACCTATTTCTTCAAAGCGCATGTTTTGTATCTTCCCATGTTTCTTACAAACCATCCTTCAAACCTCTGCTTCCTTTCTCTATCCCTTTATTTGCTGTGGGCATGGCCAAGCTGCTCCTTCTGATTCACTTCCCACTAATTTTCAGGGAGTTCAAAACCAAAAACTGATAAATAAGTTCTTTGTAATGACCAGCTCGACCATCTGAGCAGTTCTGAAGATAAATTCAGTTGTGTTATTTGGCTGAGCTCTGCGTGGGCAGAGTTACAAGTGGGTGTAACTAATCAGAGTTTAACAAGCACTTGATGCATCCCATGGAAATTTGCTGGAACATTTCACCCAAATTAGCACAGGGCTAACCTGCCTCCTGAAGACAGCCTAAACTGAGCACTGGAACCTGCTGTGCTGGGAGATGTCCCAGGAGACTGGAGTTTAAACTTGGGAATTTCATGACTTGTCGGGGCAGTGGGAGTAAATGTCAGCTTGTTGAATTTCTAACCTGATATTGAAATAGAGAACTCCTGCCCCCGAAACAGGGAATTGATGTAAAAGCCAGGGAGATCAGACGCAGGGGAAGAAAACAAAATTACCCTTTTCTGATATAAACAATTTACAGCAGGCTCGGAATGGGTGGAAGGAATCTGAGAGAGCAGAGCCATAAATGGGGCTGAGAGGAACTGAATCCACACTGCAAAGAGGTTTGGAGAAATAATGCCAATCTTCCCCCAAAGCCCTTGTTTATCATGGACATGAGAGCAGCAGGAAAAACATTTTCTCTCCAGAGCATCAGATACATCCTGGTGTGACAGTGATTTTCTAGTTATAACAAACTCAAAAAGGAGAGGTTTTGGGGGTGTCCGGAGAAGGCAGAGCTCAGGAAAAAGAGGGTGTGAAAAACCTGGAAAAACAAAAGGAAATAAGGTTCTTCCTCTGCTTTTTTCTTTGTATGAAAACCCGCAGGCGAGGCTGAAATCTGGGTTTCAGGTGCTGACCATGCACAACCATTGCTCAAGCATCCCCTGGCCATTGAATGGAAGAAATAATTCACATTTTTGCCTCCCTTCAACTACATTAATTGCCAAGTACTCGTGGTCATGTATAGAAACCATTGGAGAGAGTGGAGAAACAGATTATGGGGGTCTTTCTCAACTGTACACTTTCTTCAACTGCTGAAATCAACTTTTATTTTCCTTATCAACAAGGTTCCTCAAGACTATAATGACAGCAAGAGAAAGAGAAGGAATGGGAAAAGATTAGAAATAGAAAAATCTTATGAAAACACTTGGAGAGTTGCTTGCTGATTCATGTGGCAACAATTGGTGTCTGGAATGGAGCTAATTAACATTCTCATTATGATAATCACCTTCAACATTTCCCTTTATTTTTCCAGGCTCTTCCCTTAACTGTCTGTCTCTGAGATAAGAAAATTATTATCAGTGTATCAGCCCAGATACATTTCAGGGGATGAATGGCAAGAATTAATTCAGGTCTATCTGAGGAGAGTACAATTAGGAAGCCTTCATGATGAGACTAAATCTCCAGATTATTGGATCAGATATCCTCATTTCAAACTGCTCTGAAAGCCTAATACTTCATTCACTTTCCAAAATGCACTTAGGAATAATCAGCACTGTGAAGGAGGAAGGGGAGGAGAACCACCTGTAAATGGTCTCAGACAAAGCAATCACTTCATAATCATAAAAGTTGTTTTTTTTCAAAGTTAAAATAGTTTTTTTGTCTTTCTATAATTGTGAATCTTATTGGTTCAACGCAGTAATTTTTATATTTTATTTAATATTGCTATCTCTTGGAAGTTCTCTTTCACCCCTCGTTTCTCACCCTTATTTTCTCTGCTGTTTGGGCTCATGAATCAACACCCTGATAGCTCGGAAAGAATGATCAGAATGCATGCATCAGATCTATTCCGGCACCTTTTTCCTTGTGCAGACTCTCACACTGCACATTTTGATTTTCAAACCCCCAGGTGTACTTTTCTATTGTTTTTATCGGGGTGACAAACTTCCTCTCTTCACCCTTTTCCCGAGAAAAATTAAAAATCAATCCGATGGGGAATAACGGCTCCACCTGGCTGTCCGTAAGTGGAGAGGAAATTCGGATGAAGCTGCTTTGAGAGGTGTGTGCCTCCTCCAGTGGAGCTGCTCCTGCTGTCACAGGGAAGATTACAGAGCAGTGATTTGTGTAGAGGAAGGAGTACCTTCCACCGTGCCGCTTATGAGTGTCTTAAAACAAAAGCCATACACTCGAGGGCAATGAATTGTTGTTTTCATCTCAGTTTTGTTTCATGCTCTCCTTTGATCTAACATGAAAATCATTACAATTTATGAGATAAGGCAGCAGACAAGACCCCCGAGGAGTTCCTTGTTATGTAACGCTCCATCCAATTCATTATTTTGTGCCTCTCTCCCTCAAACAGCTCTCTGAAAGATCAAGTTAGTCAAAGCCACCGTGGGTTTTTTAGCTTTGCTAAAATCCACCGTATTACACGCTCAGTGAATTTCCACAGCTTTTGTTCGAGTCACTGACAGCACCTGTCATTTGCCTTTTTATGTCTTAAAAGCTGCTGGTGGCAGCATAATCAAAGATGTTGAGTAAAAATATATATCCTGGAGCAGTGGCCCAAAAAAGTAGTCTGCTTATATTTTAGCAAAGACTCCTTGTGTCATAACCTGGAGTTTTATGTTTGGGGTTTTTTGGGGTTTTTTTTATCTTGTGTGTGTCAACACTTTATAGCACAATCTGGTGTCTGGGTGAGTTAGTAAAAGAAGTGGTGTTAAGGTAGCAAATGGAAATAAAAGTATCCTTTGGGGGTTTTTTAATAGAAATGAGGGAAATAATTGCTTTATCAATCGAGTGTTACAGCCAGAACAAGAGGCAGCCACCTCTTTCAAGTGTTCGGCAAAATTCTGGTGCTCAAGGACTTGCTACTTGGATCTAAATTCTCAATAAAAGTTATAAAAGTGCCATGATTAAAGTCCCAGTGCTTCCTCCAAAGCAGGAAATCGCAGTTCCCATGTCCCTGCATTTTAATCTAGGAAAACAATTTTTTCACTTCTTTGATCTTCTATCCTGTAAAGAAAAACAAGCAATTATTTTTTACTGGTTTTCTTTTTTTTCCTTTTAAGGAAAAACTTGATATTTCACTCCTAAACTTTTACTTTATGGCTCTCTTTGTATAAATGGAGACACCTTGCACTTCTGGGGGGGGCTGGGAAATTTCAGTCTGGAGTTTGACCCCAAGTTCTGGTTACCTTTGAAAGGAAAAACTTGTCTTTGGAGGGGGAATATTCACTGAAGGAACAGAGGCTGAAGTTAATGACTTGTCACATTCTGAATGCTCATGAGCAGGAAATGCTGGATTTGTTAGAGCCCAAAAAGCCTGTTATTTTCTGTAGTAACACCATTAAGTCACCTGTCAGACACGGATTGTACCATGGGCTACTTTAGGCTTCTTTTAGCTGGAATTGGTGCACTTTTGAGAAATAAATCTTTGATAATATAATAGCTTCATGTACAGCAGCCAAGGCCATGCAGTTTGCTGTACATCTTCTGTGAGCAGCAGCCTCTGGTAATTAAATGTCAGGTACTCTGGAGCGATGAACGTTTTTTCCCCCCCTCGTTTGTCACCAGGTCTTTGGACAGGAACGTTCTTTGTGTTTTTATAAGCAAAGTAGATTTTATGATGGGATTTTGCTGGGACATTTATTGCTTTCATTCAAAGGATTACTTTCATTCTTCTGAGTGGCCAGGTGGAATTCTGAGATGCTCAAGTTAAAATCTGCAGGATTCAGTGGGATTGGTTTCCTCTTCTGGGGCTTTCCTATCTCACCCCTCCAAATTCCATAATAGGCATAGAATTTTGTTGGGTTCTCCTTCAAGACTTGAAAGGTAATAAAGGGTATTTTTCAATTCATGGAATCATGAAATGGTTTTGGTTGGAAGGGACATTAAAGCTCATCTCATTCCACCCCTGCAGGACATCTTCCATAGACCAGGTTGCTCCAAGCCCTGTCCAGCCTGGTCTTGGACACTTCCAGGGGTGGGGTATCCACAATTTCTCTTCCAATTTATAAGGGTTTTTTTTTTTTTTTTTTTTTAATTCAGCTGTGTTAGAAGGTGTGAATGCAGCAGAGCCCCTGTTCTGAGCCCATCAGTAGCAGCTGCCCCCTCCCAGGGCAGTCAATAAACTCTGTGTGTTCCACACCCAGTCTGGATCTCTCATTGAGGTACTGAATGTTTTATTTATGACCTTATTTACTTGGCTGAAGACAGGAGAAAGCTAAAAACCCAAACTCCAGTATTATCCAAAGAATTCCTCCCCTCAGCCATTTGGGAAACACAGAACTTCAGGAGTGCAGAGCATAATAAACCTAATGGGGTATAAAGCAGTGTTTTTCAGTCTATTCCATGGTGTTTTCATGCACAGGAGAACAGGTAACTTCACAGCACATTCATCACCGGCATTATGTTTTTCCTGTAGATTTGGAGAGGTTTAAAAATTCCTTTTAAAGCCTGTCTCATCAAAGTCGAGCCCACTGGGGCTGGGGGGAGACGTCTGCCCATCTCAATGACATTCTCGGAGATGTTAATTTTTGCCACTTTATGCAGCACTTGGAATTTGTGAATCTTTTGCAACATTCATAAGGGACTACAGAACATTTCTAGGAAAAAAAAAATAAGAAGGAAAAGTAGGTTAGACTTGAAAGTTGTACAATATTCACAAAGGCTCTGAAAGATGCAAGCACCTGCATATTTCTAAACTGGCAGGAGATATGAGGTTTTTGTCCTGTTTAACAGAGTTAGCTTGAGAATAACTTGGGTTACATTAAATGTGAGTAAAAATATGGGTAAGAAAAGAAAGCTTTTGGTATCTCATTAAAACCAAAGCCAGCAATAGCTTTTATTCATAATCTCCTTAGACCTTTAATTTTTTGTAGTTGGTGCTAGTTTTTAATGATTTTCTGTAGAAATCTCAATAGAATAAGTTGTGCTTAAAAGGATCATTTCCGGGACTTTGTTGTTTCCAGGTTTGTTTTCCCTAGGATGGAGAGAGAAGGGGAGAAATAGGGAAAAAACACAGATTTATTTTAAATTAAGAAACATAGTTCTACTCTTCTGAGTATGACTCTTCTTATTTCATGGTAAACACTTACAGAGGTAACAGTGGGATCACAGCATTGTTTAGGATTTTCAGAAAAGCTTGAATTTAGCCTAATTCCTCTGACATATTGAAAGGTTTATCTGTGGTGATATTAGGAAAAATTTTTGTAGGAGGGTTGAGAGAGTTTGGAAAATCTAACTCATGGCATGCTAATAAATGCATTATTTGCAACACCAAATTTAAATAGTCTATATAATAATAATAATCTTATTCCACAAAGGAATTTGTCATTTGAAAACAACATCATATGAAAACTCTTTAAATGTCTTTGTTTGAGCAACTGCAACCAAGCTGAGATTGGGAGTGAAAACCAAAGAGATGGAAATGCAAAGTGTTCATTTAAAAAAAAAAAAAAATCAGCTCATTTCTACACCTGCATTCCTTCTCCTTAATTTTGAAGGTAGGAACCCTCTAAGGAGAACGATGAAATATGAATAAGAATAAAGAAAGGTACAGTTAATACGAAATAATTCTGGCAGTTCTACTTGCAAAATGTCAGTCTCTTTCACCATCCCTATGTATGAGCCTGGGATGCTGCTGAACTGGAGGTCCTCACTCCCACATGCAAGGAGGGTTTGCTGGAGGTGGATTTTTCCTTCCCTTAAAAGTGAGTGGAGCTCCCATCTGCTCTCGGCTGAAGTGCACAAGTTTCCCAGCTCCTGCTCCTGAGGAGTGAGAAGAAACACGAATTTGCCCTGAGATAAGTTCTTACATCTTCAGGGCAGTTAATAATGGATGAAAACCCCGTTCTCAACTCGCAGCGGGAGCACAAGTGTTGGAAGGGAAGGAGCTCCTGGGTTTGAGGCACTGGTCATAGAATGCAGGAAGAGAAATAAATTAATGTGAATTGTGGGAGTCCCCCTGTACAGGCTGGGGTGTCCTGCAGGGAAAGGAGCTCCAGCCCATGCTGAGGGACAGTCCTGCCCTCCTGGAAGGCACCAGACAGAGCTGAAGATCCAGCTTAGGGACAGCAAAGTGCTGCAGAGATGTCTTTGGCATGAGGAAGAATTCTCCAGTCGTCCTTTGCAACTCAGCTGTGAACAATCCCTTGGATGACTCAATGCTCCCTACACCACAGACTTCCCGTGGAATCAGGGAATGTTGAAGTCATGATGAACCCTGGAGCAGACCCTGGGACCCTGTCACTGTCCTCTTGCTGCTGTTTGGCTTGGAAAAAGCAATTCTCCCTCCCAGGTCCATCTTACTCCTTCATTCACTGAAGGTAACTCAGTCCTACTGGAGTAAAGGGGTGGTTTAGCTACAAGGAGTTGTAAACCCAGTCTGAGAGTAAGAAAATAAAGTTCCATCCCTCCGAGTGCCAGCATGAGGACCACGGCTAAAGGGAATGCAACTTTTGCAATGAGACACTGCAGGGATTTCCACTGTTTAGTGGAAGTTTCTCCCTGTTGACCAATAATCCCCAGGAGCACATTCTCCTGTTAGCAGAGGGATCCTTCTCTGGCATCAGCCAGACCATTTGAAGTGTGTTGCCTTCCACCATATGGTCCCTCAGTAGAAAAATAAAGGGAAATATTTAAAACGCAACGCTCGAAACCCAAGATCTTCCCTCGTTAATTTGGCAGTTTGCAAAACATGGCATTTGTGAGAATCTGGCACCGCAATTGTCGGAGCATCTCCGTCAATACAAGAGTGGAAAACAAACTCCCTGGCAGCAGCAGGCACAGCTGTGGGTACCCACTCCCTCCCTCTCCTTCCTACCAGGGAGTGCTTTTTTTAGCCCAAAATGTTTGTGTGATTAGAGGGGGGGGAAATGTGAGATTAGAAATATCTTGTAAAAAAAGAAAAGACCTTTAAATGCAGTTCATGCTTCTGCAAAATAATTCTTCACAAACTTGGCAGTTGCTCTTAAAAAAAAATTAAAACTCAGCCACCTGCCGGATGGAAATGACTTACAATAATGGGGGGTGTGAGTGACAAAGGAATTAAATGTATTAAAAATAGAATTGTTTCTCCATGAAAAATTATGCTTTGGCCACTTCCACCTCCCCAAGGGGACTGCTCACAGCCTGGACCCTGCAGAGTTTTGTGCCACTTAATTCTGGTTTTGGGTGTTTTGGTTGTTCACCTGAGCTTCCCAGACTATCACTCCCGTGCTGCAGGTCTTTAAGGGAGACTAAATTAAAAGCAGCACAACTGAAATAAGATCGGGTTTCTTATGGCTGCACCAGCAGTTTCTGTGCATTCGGCTGCTCATTACAATGCTTCTTTTAATGCCATTTATTTGCATATCTTTGGGTGTATTATACAGCTTGCAAATCCTTAGCAGGCATTTGGAAACTATTATCCATTATTACTTCCTTAAAATCACAGCACTTAAATCAGGTCACCCAGCTGTTTAGCATCTGATAACAAGATTAGAGGGATTGATTGTTCTCTCCGTGAGGCTGCAAATACCTATTAATCTAGGAGCCTTTGGAAGTTCATCAAAATGATATTTTTCTTCTGAGAGCATTATAAACAGTTGAAAATACATTCATAATTTGCAATGGGTATTTTGGGCTCTAAGGTACATTATTCTTTTTGAATACTAATCTTTTTAGCTCTTGCTGTAATTATTAGAACTTCACATAGCAGATAGTTAATACTCCGAGTTTCTGCTATTTAGTATGGTGGAGCTGTCCCCGTTTTCATTAATTCCATCAATCAAACTTAACTCTCCTCCACCTCTAAGAAGTAATTATAATTATTTTTATGACCATATATATGCTAATGAAAGAACTATTTCATGACATTTTAATTAATTCTCAAAATGCTTATGGACTCAACGCTGACATTGTCTAGGAATGAGTGGTGCAAAGAAAAAAGTCAAATTACAAAGTTATGGCTGATTGGAATAAAGCAGGAAAAAATGGCAAACACAACTGGAGCCATCTTGGTAACTCACTTACTTTCTAATTCTGTTTTGTGTAATTATAAATTTAAATGTTTTCCTTTCAATGTGGTGTAAATTTACATTGTTTAAAACTGTGACTCATGGGTATTTTAAAAAATTTTACTTTTTTACATTTTCCCTTCCCTTGATCTTTTCTTTGCTTTTTAAATCTGTTGGTCACTCCAGCTCCCATCCCCTTCCTTTGCTGTAAGAAAACAAGCGAGGAAACTGAAAATGATAAAACACTTTTATGTAAATGGCAACAAAATAGTAAATAGGAACAGCTCTGACTTCTGGAGGTGTTTTCAGCCACATCAATGCCCAGAGCAAAACTTGCTGAAGTCAATAAAATGTGTTTTTTTAAAACCAACTGGATATTTTTAATAACAGAAGGAGAGGGAAGTTTCCGAATTTTTTATTTGGCTTTGAATTTCTTTGTTTCACTTCTGAATCTCAGCCATAAGCAAACAATAAAATAAATGTGGGTTGATGTTTTAGAATCATAAGTGACCCTCTGGTGACGGGGAAGTCAGTTGTGATGGTGTTGCACAGGTGATTTATTGAGAAATTGGCTTTTTGGGGAGCTGCAGAGAGGTGGCAGGGGAAGGCACATTGTGGTGTCTGATGGTCTGTGGCCAGGTGGAAATGCCCAAACAGAAAAAAAGTGTCCCTGCCCACTGTGGGGATGTTGGAATTGGTGATCTCTGCTCAGTTCAACCCAAACCATTCTGAGATTTATAAAATAAAACAAAAAATCTGCGCTTTCCAACCCCTTTTGATTGACCTCCCAAGGGAACTGACCCTGCCCTAGTCTGGGAAGTGCCTCCAAAACCTCTCTGTCACCCCTTCAACCACTCCAGGTGATGCCCACGGACCTGCTGATAGAGCCAGACCTTGCCTCAGGTTAGATTTAAACTCTTTAGATCCTTTTCATTTTCCACCTAGGCCTGACCTCCCATTTTCTGCTTTAAATTCCTGCAATCTCCTCCGACACATCAGCGAGGCAGGAGGGAAATCTCTGCCCAAAGCCCTGGGAAACTTCAGAGTCCGGGGATTTGACAAATATTTGCTCTATAACGGCAAACAAAGGCGAACATGAAAGATGTGAAATATCTGCCAGCACTGGCTCAGGCAGTTTTCCCTTGAAGAATCCTGCAGAACCAACAATGTCATTTCTTTCTCCCCTCATCGCTAGCGATCCCTTTGTCAGCACACCTTGCATTCAGGGCAAGTGCTCCGAGTTCAGCCAGTCCTTGGGTACTGCAGTTCTTGTTCTTATGCACGAAAAACCTAAAAACGGTGTAAATTGTTGGAGTTTGGAGGAGGGCAGGAAAAAGTCCAGGTGTTTATTCCCTCAGGGGGTGGATTCTTGCCTGGCATACCTGGTGGAATCCAGATCTTGTGTCTGTGCTGGGGATGGGTCCCAAATATGCCAAATCTCCTCCCTTCTTGTGCAGTTCAAGCACCTTTTCCTCATCAGCCTGTTCATTTTCTGAGGACAATTAATTCCATGAAGCTGAGTGTTTTTTTCTATCTGAATCACAGTAGAGATAAACATTGGTGTTCCTCCAGTTCTCAAGAGCTGCTGTTTTTATTAAAAGAAATATAAAAAACACAACTTGCTGCTTTTATTGACTGATACTTGGTGGGGTTTTTTATGAAGGCAGTAGAGAAAAATATCAACAGCAGTTTTTCAGGTGAAAGTTTTGTGTGGGACTGACTTTCCTGGCATGGTTTGTGTTTGAGCAGAGGACAAATTTCCAGGGTTTGATCCACAGTTGTGTCAAACTAAACCAGAGCCCTGTGGTTCTGGCAATGCAGACCCTGAAAACTCACCTCGGTTAATCACTGGTCATATACAGTATTTCTGTATAAAAAAACCTCACGCAAAATAAAACAAAAACAAAAAACTACATGTTCCTTTTTTAATAATCGTGATCTAAAACATGCTATATTTTAAATGCATTAAATTCAGAAAAATCTGTGGTATTAAAAATGCAAATAAACGTTTTAATGCAAGGAAATAAATTATCAGAGCTTCTGCTACCTGAAAATCAAATTGCAGATAGATGAGATTGAGACTTTGGGAAATAGGAGAGTCATGTGCAGGTAGATGATATTTAATGGCGTGTGGAAGCTCAGTTTACACCTTGAAGAATTATGTAAATATATGTTAAATCTGCCACTGCTGGGTCTGCAATACATGGGACACAAAGCACACCAAGCAGTGCCTGTAAAACCCCTTTAAAAACCTGTTAGGGAATACAAAGGTTAAGCAGGTCCAATAAATAACATCAAGGTGATGGTGGAGTAATTGATGCCAAAACTGCAGGGATTTGTGCATAGGATTATAGTGAAATTCCTGAGAATCTTAATGCATGTGGCTCTTGTTGGACTCAGTGAGCTGCAGAAAACTGCTCAGGCTCAGAAAATAATTAGAAAAAACCTAAAACTGTGTGTTTAAATCAGTCCATGTGTCACTAAATTGGTATTTTTCTGCCGTATTTTGATTCCTCGGGCTGTCAAATGGTGAAATTCTTGCTCTAGAAGGTGTCTCAGAGGTTGGTTTCTTTGAACCAGCCCTTGCACCGTGGTCTGTTGGAGATGGGGTTTAAAGCTTCATAATTCTGGTGGAAGAACTTTTATGTGTCTACATCTTTCCATCCCTTCCCCTTCTCCACCCACCCCTTCCCATGGCTTTACACCACCAGTTCCATGCCAAGAGAGCTGAATTTTAGGGCAGAACAAAGTTACTCTTCATTTCATCCCTGTGACCTGATCCTGCATTCCCAACACATGAAGAAAATTTATGCTTGAATTTGGGCCAGACTTGACTGCTAAAATGTTTTCCTTTCTTCTTTCCATCCCCAGTTCCCTATAATATTGTGGGGGAAAAAAAAACCTTATTTTTCTTTGTGATATTTTCTAGATAATATTTTCTATATGACTATTTTCTATCTTCTCTTCTACTGTTTTCTTCTTTTTAATAAAGCAAAAACTGTCACTGAAACTATTTCCAGAGGAAGGGACTGTTTATATTCAGACGAAATGCTTTTTAAAAATAGGTTTTCTTGGCTGCTTATAAATCTTTATCATAACTAAACTCCAGTAATCAAATCAGAACAGTTAAAACAGCTCAGGAAAGAAAAAAAAAAAAGTTTCTCCAGCAACCTCAGTAGCTTTAATGATCTGGTAAAAGACCAAACAAATAGACATAATTATCATAAAAAAGCTATTACATAGCTCGTCTCATTTGAATTGTTTGTGGGATAAAAATTAAAGTGCTTAAAGCCATCAGAGGTTTCCTTTGCTTTCACTGTCCCTTCCTACTGAGCTCAGTGAAGCCATTAAGGTTCTTACCCTGAGCAGGCCTTGGATAATGAAATCCATCCTGTTCTCTTCGCAGAGGGAAAAAAAAATCTCAGTTTAGTGATTTATTGTCTCGGTTTCTGTACCAGCTGAGCACACCCGAGTGCTTGTGTCCACCTGGGTCTCCAGATATTCCTCATGGGCACCCAAATCTCCTCAAGTCGCTGGTAAGAAGGTAGTTTAAAATTTATATGGGAATAATATTATCTCAATTTCCTGTTTTAAGTGAAATACAATAGTCCTGGATGGAAAAAAACCCTAAATTATGGTTAATTTTTTTCAGTTTAATGCTCTATGTCTTGGAGAGGGCTCTGCTGTTGGAACCTGTGCTACCTCTTGGTGTG
The DNA here is from genome assembly GCA_013399225.1 of Rhipidura dahli. Classification (NCBI taxonomy): domain Eukaryota; kingdom Metazoa; phylum Chordata; class Aves; order Passeriformes; family Rhipiduridae; genus Rhipidura; species Rhipidura dahli. The sequence continues at coordinate 64,127 of VXAC01004330.1, forward strand.
GAGTTAAAGCTTTCCCCTTAAATTTGCCCTCCAAGTATTTCTGTTCTTTCCATAAGGAGCAAAATACCTCTTAAAATATCTATTTTTACTCTAATGCACACAAAGATTAACTAATTTCCCCTTTCTCAGTGCTGCCATGCAACAAACTCTGCTCACAGGGCAGAGGTAACTTTCAATGAGTAGATATTTAGGAGTTTTTTCAATGGTTTTGCCAAATGTTTCAGGGTTTGTTTCTCTTTTTTTTGTGTTCAGAATGGGTTTTGATTTTCGGTTTTGTTTTTATTATTTTTTTTTTTTCAATATAAACCTTTAAAGCCAAGAGCTCTGTACTCAGCCTTTATTCCTGCTGCACATTGCTGCCCCAGACAGAGACTGTCAGCCAGCTTTAAGGACAGGTTTCTTTCTGCCACAGTGACTGATCCACCCTATAAATCATTCCCCACATAAAACTCACGAGGAACAAGTGGTAGGTCAGGTAGCAATGAACTGATGGTGAGAATTTTATTCCTTGCTTGGATTTCTCCCTGTCTAGTTCCAGTTTTAACCATTTCCACGCCTCCTTCTAAAGGCTGCACTTCATTCTGACCTCTAAGTGGGCTTGGACTGGGGGTGAACAAATATAAGGGAAAAATGGGGAACAAAATCCAGGCAATCCTCGGAAGACCCTGGTGCCTTTTATTGCCTCTGGGTGGAACCCTGGTATAAATAAAACTGCTCTGCGTGTCCTGGCTGCAGCCTTTATGCAGAATTTATTTATCCTAGGTGGATACACGAATGAAGTAACGTTTGCTGCTATAAAATTTAGGGGGGAGGAAAAAAAATACCAATAATTGCTGCACTGCATCAGTGAATTAAAGAGTACTCAAGAAAAAATATGACGTGCTCCTGTAAGTATCAATAGATGGCATTGTGGTGATTTAATGTATATAAACAAGGCACAATAAATATAATACAAAGGTTTTTAACACAAATAGGTGGGGCTCAGTAACCAGGGATCAAGAAACCTGCCCAAGAACTTTGACGTCTGTTCAAAGGTGTTGTAGATTACAGTTCTGAGGAACCTGTAACTTCTCTACAACTTTGTAAGAAACAGATTTTTGGAGAACTGGTGGGCAGAAAGTTTAATTTTTAAAGTCATATCCACTTTTAGTTGTAAGACAAGGAAGAAATCGTTGTTTGCTAGAAGAAACTGGAAATTGGTTTTGATATTCTGGTAAAAAGCCACCTTAGCACCTCGGTGGGGTCAATATTTCTGTTTCTTAAGGAAGTATTTGCTCTAAATGGCTTTGAAATTTGCTGTATTTTGGTAGTCAGAGCATCTAAAATGCTGTAAAACCAGGGACTGGGCTGGAGAGATGCATTGCCAGATTTCCATTTCCATACCCAGATTTCTGCTGCTGTTGCTGCTGCTGCTGATTCAGGGTTGGTGGGGTCTTTTCATCCTTCCCTGTCCTCTGTGTCTCTCCTGTCCTGGGAACTATTTCATCCTTTGCTCCTAATTAATTCTCCAAAGAGCAGCAGGATGAGGGAAGTGTCTCTGGGGGAGGAGGCAGCTCTGTGGAGGAAGGAGGTGCTGGATTATTACCAGCAAAAGACCTGCAGGGAGAACCATCGAGGGCCATCGGTGACATTCCGAACAGACATTGCAGGAGAAATCAGCTGGAGGTTGAGGAAATGAATTTAAAAAAAACCCTTTTACATCTTGCAAAGAAGTCAGCAACTCTCAGGGACACACAGGTGGATTTTCCTCTTCCCATTCTTGCCAGAAGAGCCCTGGGGAGCAGGTTTCCATTTGCACCAGGCGCGGTACAAGCGGATGATTTCCCCAGTGAAGAATCTGCAATATAAACAGACAAGATAACGTCTGATGGCTTCCAGACCTCACGTGGCAGAAGATGTTCCTGCCGTGGGCTGAGGGGTTGCAGTTTGTCAGGTTCTTCAGGGGAACAAACAGGGTTTGGCTGGAGAAAAGGAAAAAGGTGAGGAAAGGCCCAGGGAGAGTGGCAGGGGGAGAGAAGAGGGAGCCGAGGCGTTGGATGAGGCGAGGATGTTCTTTCTCACCTCTGATAGGGCAGCTTTGGAAATGACTGTGAGCAGAAATAGGGAAAGGTGAGAGATTTCCATGTAAGCTCTTCCCATCCCAGTGATGACAATCTGGGTGGGCAGCAGCAGCCACAGCTGCCTGGAAGAAGAGGAGGTAGATTTTGTTGAAATGTAGTGAAGGCGGAAGAGAACAAAACAGCGACATTGGAAAATCAACATTTTGCTCTCTTCGGTCTTTGTGAATCTCCCCACAGCCATATTTTATCGTCATATCCTTGTCTCCCCTGCTAATTTCACTGCCTTGGCAAGCACAATACAAGAATTTTTTTCTTTCTTTATTTGTTTTAAAGAGTTTCGGCCGTAAGACCAATGCTACTTTGTGTTCAAACCTGAGGTGACTGTGATGGTTTTGGCTCTCAGGGTGGGGAGATGAAAGTTGCTGAGAGGACAAAATGCTTCAGATTGAGATGGGAAGTGCCTGCCATGGCAGCTTTCCAGCCTCTCCCCACTGATTATGGCTCCGTTGCTTGATTAAGTGCAGGAAGGAGATTTTAACTTCAATTTTCCTTCTGTGATTCACTCCAATAACACCATGTGCTGTATTGTGTAGGATACACTTGCACACATATCCTGAACATATGTGGGACAGTCACTACTGAACAGGGAAACAGTGGAAAAGGATAAATGAAGAAACGAACACAGGAAATGAGGAATTTGAATCACGTTTGGTGCTAGAAGGGATTGCATGGCACAGCCATAAAGTGTAAGTTCTCTTTTAAATACAGGCATCCTAGACAAACCTTAAAAATATTTCATTTAATTTTCTCTCCTTCTTTACATGAAGAAACCTAAAGTCCTCATTTCAACAGAAATCCTTCACCCCGTGGTCTGAAATAATTTGCTCTATTAGTCCTCAAGTCTCTTCACAGTGTAAAATAATTTATTGGAGCTCCAGCTGGAATTTAGTGGTGCACTTGTTCTGTATGAAATGAGAATTTTGTGTCAGGTGAAATTTGTGTGCATTTGTATTTGTATTTGAGTTTGTTCCTGATTTTTGTCAGATATCCCTGAAGTACCACGTCAGCAAACTTGTAATTGCCTCACAGAAACCAGGAATTGGGTTATAACAAACATCACCCTTTGCATAGCAATGAAGAAATAAGAAAAAAAAAAAAAAAAAGAATGGACTTGAGAGGTTTGAATTGATACAAATATCAAACCAAATTTCTTTAAAAAGTGAATAGTGCTCCTTGATTTTGGGGAAACATCCTGGAAGCTAAAAGGACTGAAGTTGGCTCTTGGGTGAGTTATCCTCATGTGCTCAGCTAAACACCTGGTTGATAACTTTTCTTACCAGTGAAAAGATCCTTGTCCTGCAGTTCAGGGAGTTTTTCAGTCATTTCCTAGGGATTGGTATTCCATCTTTTCACCCCAGAGCTGCTCCTAGTTTGCATAACATCTGACAGCAACTTTCTTATTTCCGAGACCTGGCGAGAAGAGAGTTGGTGATCATGGAAGATTAATAGAGGCAGTGCTGATTAGTGAAAATGATTGATAAACGGGGCGGGGAATGGGAACAAATGTGAGGCACAAAATGGCAGAAACAAATGTTCAGATTTAGAGTTCTGTCCTCAAAAAGTCCCTGCCTATCAAATGGGTGGAAATAAATCATAGGAGGGTTGGCGTTTGCTATTTCCCAGCGACAGCGGTGACATTCATGAGATGTATGTTGGGAAGGCACTGCCCACAGCAGTTTTGTCCAGCATGTGCAGCTCTCCAGGAATGGGAACTGAACTCAAATGTGTTCTGGAGGGAGCTGGGTGTTCATCTCAGAACTTTGATGGTTTAAAGTTAACGATTGATCTGGATCTGCCTCTCTCGACATCAGTGACCAAATTCCCATGGATTCTCATGGAGCTGCGTTTCATCCACATGCTCCTGGAACCTCTTCATTCTGTGCTTCAGCTGAGTTTTAGAAAATGAATCAATATTTCTGTTTTTTCCTTAAAGCTTTTCTTTTCTTAATCATCATAAAACCAGTATGAAGAGAAGCTGGCTCCTGGTGGCCTGACACCCCATCTCATCAGGTTAATCATTTTTATTCCTAATTTCTTGTATTTTTCAGTCTACACCTGGCTGCCATTTTTTTTTGTTTGTGCAGACTAAAAGCTTTGTTTATTTGAGTCAGAGTCCCTAAGGCTGGAGAAGACCTCTGAGATCAACAAGTCCAGCCATTGATCCAGCCCTGCAGGTCCACCACTAAATTCTGTTCCTAAGCACCACATCTACATGGGGGTTCATTAAGGCCTTTAAATTCAGAAATAACTAATGAGGCAAAATAATATAATCCCTTATTGGAGGTGTTCTTTTTCTCTCATTATTTTATGGAAGGAAAATAACAGAAAGGTCAGAAAAAATTCACATGTCCTAAGCTGATGTTGGATGGTTTATTTTTTGAGTTACAATATTTAAATGTCGAGCGTCCACAGGAGAAATGAATTATTCATTGTAATTAGAAAAATGTAATTTATAAAAAAAAATCATTTATTGGTGACTAAGCAGCAGATTCAGTGAGAATGTTTCTTCTTTTGTACAATAGCTGTGTACTTTGAGATAATGTTCTAATTAACCTAATTGCAGCTATTGTATTGAACTGTAGGTTGAGATCTCAAGTGTCATGGCAACATGGAGAAAAGCTCTGCAAGCCTCTGCGTTCTCAGTAGAGTCTCAAAAATAGCTCTTTATTCTAGGAAATAAGGAGGTAAATCTTCTTAACAAGATAAAGCTTGAACCAAGAAAGAATTTTCCCCTTTGCACTTGATGGTAAAGCATAAATTAAGGATTTCTGCTTCAATTTAATTAGCATAAGCCATCATAATAATGTACCCCATAAGTGTTTGCTTTTCCTGTCTCGAGCAAACCTCCTGTGCTCAAGAGATTTACTGTAAATCATTGAATATTAATTTCTTGGATTTTATTGAAGAACATTTTACACAGTCGGCTTAGGAGAGAGAACAATCACTTTCTTTCCTTTGCAGGAAAGATCTTATTTAATACAGTGATATTAACTAAAAGGAACTCCATGAAATGCTGCTCCAGTTTTTATGATCTTGCTAAACTCTGGAGGCTTCTGGGAGTGGGAATTTCAGAGAATAGGAAGAGGATGTTTTAGCTGTGTCTGACTCAAATGCCTGATGATATTAAGTCTCCCTGTTCCCTGCAACTCATGTGAACTTTCGTTTCATTAACACTTGTAATGCTAATTAGCAAACTGCTCCTCAGTTTAATTCACAGAAATATATGATTCCATACAGGCTGAGTAATGACTGCACAAGTGCCATAAATTCAGAAGGGAGCTTGGTATGAATAAAGATCATGGTTCGGGGCTAATAAATTTTATAAGTTTAAAACATAATGGATTAGAGTCTATTTGCACTCTGGTGCCCTGGTAATATCATCAAAGCAAAGGTTTTTACTGCATGTGCTATTTCCCATAAATTAAAAACCTTGCCTAATATCTACAGCTCATCCTCCACATCTGGAGTTTTGTTTGGGTTTTTCAGGGTCTTTTTGTTGGTTTGTTTGGGTTTTTATTGGTTCATTTGTTCATCTGTTTGTTTTCTCCCTGAGGGGCAAAGTTCATCTGTACTGGACTCCGTTTCATCTGGCTCCTCATGTCTGTGCTTTCTGGAGAGCTCAGAATAAAGTCCCATCAAATTAAAATTTCATGAGCTTCTCTGTAGCCTGTCATTAACTGATTTTGGAAACAAATATTTACGAGGTCCATTTGTTTCCCATAAGTTTGCCTGGGAAATTGGGCAGCTGGGAGAGATCTATTGCCAGGACCACTTGTGCTGTCCAGGACCTTCTGCTCCCCACCACTGCTCTGGTGGGACACTGGGGCTTGACCTGAGCCGATTACTGGAAATTTCTGCTTCCAAGCATCCCTTTCCCACGCATTCCACTTCCCAGTGTAGCCAACATTCCTCTTTCCATAGAGAAAAGCCTCCAGGAAAATATGGCCTTAACCCAGGAGTTCACCTTGGGTGGCTGGAAAACACAGACCTGAAAAAGAAATGTGAAAATCTGGATTTTTTTTCTTCCCTCCTCTAAAATCCAGCCCAAATAACAACTCATGAGGATATAGAACACACCTTGGCTTCCTAAGAAACACAAAGTGATAAAAATACAAGGGATTTTTCCCTGGAATTCTGGGAATGTCCTTAGTTCCATAAGTAGGAGGTGGTGGTGCCTCTCCTTGTGGTAGATTTTGGTAAAATAAAGGCCAAATATTTATCCTGCTGTTACAACAGTTACTCACAAATATTTGCCAAGCTTCTGGTGATGGCATTTCACACCCAGCCGTTTGATTTGTGGAAACAACGACCTGCACAGATGAGTTGGGAGACTTGAATTTCCATCTCTGCCATTGTTGAGCACAACTGTAACTTCTCCAAGGAATTTTGTGGTCATAAAGTTTTCTATTTGCCAAGGCAAGCTGGTCAGGAGGCAAATGCAGCTGAAATACGAGTGCAGAAGTGGTGACCAAAGCAGCACTGTCTGCTCCACTGCACTTAATTTCCTTTGTGAGACTTTAGGCACTTAAAGTAAATCCCAGACTGAGAAGTCGCTGCTTCTCCCTGGCTGCTGGAAAAGCTGGAACACTGGTTCTGGCTTTTATGAGCTGCAGTATAAATCTCAACGAGTCCTCCATGAATAAAATGAATTGCAGTCTCCAAAGTTCTCTCTTTTTGCTTTAAATTGAACCGGTACTTATTTCGAAACTTTTTATTTTTTTTTTCTCCCTCCTGTGCCTAAGTGAAAATGTTTTCTCTAAATAGTTTTAAGAGCTTAAAAGAATGTGTAATTTTATACTTCCTAAGCCCCTTTCTGTCAGAACATTAGAGGTCCACAGAGATTAGGGATTCAATTTAAAAGTAATCAAATACTTGTTTTTTCTGTGCATATTTAGACCAGTGACTTGCCAGAACACACACCTGAATCTGTCAAATTCTGGGGTTTTTTTCCCATCCTTTTTCCCCATCTCTGCTCATTCACAGGATGATCTTCTCAAGCTCTGGCTGCTCAGTGTAACCCTGAAAAACACGAGCAGAACCAAAGGTCTTCAAGAGCAGCAGGAAAACCAATCCCAAATCTGAACTTTCCATCCCTCTGCAGCCCTCAAAGGCAAACGTGAATTCGGAGAGTCACAGGAACAGCATTTTCTGTCTGGAAAAGGCTCTGGAGGCTCCAAACTGAGCTGTACTGCAGAGCTGATGCTGCAATTTGTCACCTACGATGCCCCTAAGCCACATTGAGCTTGTTCTGCTTTACAGCTGGAGACTTTCCTTTGTTTCTCCCCGAGACACATTTTATAAATAACAACAAATCGCAAAACGCAACCGGGTGAAATTTGGAATTTATTTCTTTAATGCAACGAAAACTTCTCTTTTTTTTTTTTTAATCCTCACCTTTTTTTTTTTTTCTTTTTTGCCAGTGGGGGTTACCAGATCCACAGTTCCTCTGGTGTGCTGAGGTATTGCATTGTCTGCAGCTGCCGGGAGCTCTTTGCTCCCTAATAAATGTCAAGAGCTGCTTTGCTAATTCTTCTCCTGCACGTCAGCCCTCCTCATTTATTGTCCCAACGACAGTGACATCTTTCCCAGAGACACTTCCCCCCGAGCTGTCACCTTATTTATTTCTTCCTCTGTCTTGCCTTGAGGAACATGACAAACATGAAGGCAGTAAAGGATGTTCCTCACTTTTGTTAATTTCCTTAAGCTGCCTGGTAGAGTTGTCTCAAGTTTTGTCTGGCCAAAGCAGGTGTAAATGTCTCTATTTTTTTTTTATTTAATTAAATTATTTTTTTTAAAATAGACATGTAATATTATAATGACTGGATAAAATTACTGTATCTTACTATATTACATTATATCATATTATATCATATTATATTATATTATATTATATTATATTATATTATATTAT